>JANHFN010001974.1:223675-240042 GCA_032468175.1 Toxicocalamus goodenoughensis
TAATTGTGGACTTTGGAATAGATGCACAAAAAAATTTGTAGACCAACCGGCACATTGAATGTAAATTTATGGAATGACATTGATGGTTTTTATGTTTTGTATGTTTTGTTTGTTTGTTGTTAAAAAATCAATAAAATTTTTATTAAAAAAATAAAATAAATGTCCCATAATTAATAAAAGTATTTGTTGGTTATACTAATGCAATGATTCTTGACACATGGGTTATATCATACATTTTTCTAGATTACAGTTCGATCCAACTATGAGGTACTATATTTGTACCTCAAATAATTTAACTTAAAATGACAGATCATCTGCAAATATTGTAATGAATGCTGGTATATTATTTCTGCCTGTTTTCCCTTTTGGGGCAGCTCATTTTAAATTTAAGGGTTTTGTTCCTCTTGAAACAAGCACAGCTTTCTGTAATATGCTTCTATCATATACAATATAGCCAATTACTGCTGCTCTGGATGATGGAATTGTAGTGCAACGTACAGGTAGTCCTTGCTTAACGACCATTTGTCCAATGACTATTAGAAATTGTGGCAGGGCTGAATGAAGGGACTCAAGACCTGTGCCCAAAGTTGCAATTGTTGCAGCACCCCTGTAGTCATGTAATCAAAATTTGGATGCTTGGCAGTCCACCTACAGTTTACAACCAAAGGGGTCCTGCAACTACCCCACCACACACACACACACACACACACACACACACACACACACACACACAGACACACACCTTTCTCTTTCCTCATCTCAGATGCTCACTCATATATGCAAAGCTGCTGTGGCCTGAAGGCTTCTGCCTGCTCCCTGCCCCACCAGGCTGGGAGGCCTTGGCCAGATACCAGATTTACCAAAGTACCCCACCTACTTTCATGCCGGTTTTTTTGTTGCTGCTTACAGTTGCATCCAGGCTATGTGAGACGCGGCCTTTCTCCTGAGATGCCTTGCACCATACTGCAAGTAGGTGCTTTTCTCACAGTCATTTGGAAGTCTTGCTGTCCAAATTGTGCGATTTGGAGAGCATCGATTCCGAATGGTCACAAGAATGAATTCTGCTCTCAGGGTGCTTCAAATGACTCGTTCTCCAAATCATACAGTTTAGAGAACAAGGCTTCTGTACAATCCCAAGAATGGCATCCATTTGTAGAATGGCATAGCCTGGGCATACCTGTTAGCAGCTGGCAGGATAGGGAGCAGTCCAAAGAGGAGAGAAGATTGAGGTCATTGGGTGATATAGTCACATGACCTCTCATTTAACTACTTCGCTCAATGACTGAGATTCTAGTCCCAATTATGGTCACTGAGCAAGGTCTATCCCAGATGGAAGAAGGCTGATTCCAGGTTTGGCTGAAGCAGAGGTGTTATTCAGCAGGTTCTGACCAGTTCTGGAGAACCAGTAGCGGAAATTTTGAATAGTTCGTAGAAGCAGCAAAAACCACCTCCGACTGCCCCCACCCCCATCTATTCTCTGCCTCTTGAGTACCAGCTGATTGGCTGGGTCTTCTTTTGTTGCCCTGCACAGGAGAACGGAGCTGGAAAGCAGGTTAGTGGGATGGGGACGGAATGGGAATTTGTAGTAATCTTCTCCCAGGAGTGGGGAGGGAATGGGGATTTTACAGTATCCTTCCCATGCCACGTCCACCAAGCCATGCCCACAGAACAGGTAGTAATTTTTTTTGAATCCCACTACTCTACAAATCTATGATCTTTTTGTTAATAGGAACTACTATTGTTTATTTAACAAACCAGAGTGCGAAATGCAATGACAATAAAGGTGTTCTATTCTATTCTATTTATTTAAAAAAAAATCCATTCTACCAAAAACATATGTTGAATATAGAAACATGAGCATTACTCAACTTGAGGGATGGATAGAATGATCCAGCTTAACTCTTTTCGCTGCTGCATTTATTTATGTTCTGAATTTTTCTATAAAAAATGAAAATTTGGCATAAAAAAAAACCACAACTGGATTGCTAAAGGAGCAATGGAAAAATCTTATCATTTTCCCAGTATGTGCTGTTCCCTATGGAATTCCTGATTATCTATGGCTACCAAGCAAATTGTTAAAATACAAGACCAGTTGAATTTAACCTATAAACATTTTTGCAGCATTTTCAGAACTGAGCATTAACTAACCTTATAAAGCTACATACATAGCAAGGTCATTTTACATGGGATACAAAGGTCATTTTACATGGGATATATGATGAAACGTACTTAATTCTTTCAGGAATACATGTAATCAAACATAAAATAGATGCTTCTATTTCAGAATTTTTGGGGTCTTTTTATGTAAAGGAAGCTTTACTACACATTAGGCGTAGATGTATAGGGCAAAAGCATTTTGTAATGTTCCTGGGCACATTTGAAATTGGTTTTCCAACATTTAGTCCATTTCTTTACCATTTGACTATTCCTGGACCATTGGACAATCCGTTGATTACAACAATGAGGGTTTCACTTTTACTTTCAGAGACTCAGGAGAGGCAGTTGGCTTAAACAAGACACACAACAAACAAAATTCACACTGCCTGAAACTGCCCAAGTTTTAAGTTCTAACTCCAGGCAATACTTTATATTAGAAGTATTTGATCTAGTGAATACAATGTTTTTAGTAAGTTAAGATACCATTTTAACTAAACATTTTTTTTTCACGTAGTCTGTTTAAGGATAAATTATGGAGTCATTATTTAATTATTGTAAAACATATCATGCACTTGCATAAACATGTTACCTCTTAAATCCAAACACAGCAAATCTATGATATAAATGGTGTGTTTCTAACCATTCTTTTAAAAAATGGACGCCTTACTTCAAACATTTCCAGTAGTTTTATATAAGATGTAAAAGTGCTGAAAAGACTGTTAAAATAAAATCACTTCTGTTTCTTCATTTTGATACAAGTGCTATTATTTCTTGAAGATTTAGCATAGTTTTATTATTGCAAACTGCTGCATAAGTATCTTTGGAAAAATTCTAAGTCTGAAAGATGGCAATAATTACATCTGCCAAGCCTTTTATTACATCTGCATGCTTACTTTCAATGACATGGAAAATTTAAATTAAGAATTATTGCCAACCAAATTACCTTTATCAGTGAAATAACATCTGCTCACAATTACTTTTGAAAAAAAAGGAATGAATCTTTTCATCCTGTGCATTTTCTATGGTTTGTTCATATATTATCAAATAAATGACAATTAGAAGCTTTGCATTTAGTTGTCCATTTTTCAACATGTTAAAAAGTAATAAAGAAAAGCCCATGGGAAATTCAATATTTTTCTTTTCATTTTGTTTTGCTTTAAAATAAATTTGAAACATTTAAGTTGCCTTGGTTTGCAGGTTTTATTATCCACAAGATTTTCTATAATTGTTATATAAATAAGTGGAAGTTGCTGCCTATTTGTTTTAATCATGACTAAAGCTTTAATTAACTTATGATAATATTTAGTTGGAAGCAATATAAACTTACCAATCAGTAATATCTGGTCTTTACTTATGGCATTTCTTAGTGGAGATAAATGTTCTCTCTCGTACCACAAATACTCTATGTGTAACAAAGATAGTGATGAACTTTTCTCTGAGTAGTAGTCTGAAAGTTCAAAATTTAGAAACCTGTAAAATTAAGTATAGGATTATCAATTACTTCTGGGTAGATAAACAACTATAATTTGCTATCTAATGATTGCCCTTGAGTTATAAACATTCATTCAGGGATAGTTGAAAGTTGTGATGGCCCTGAACAAGTAGTACTTAACAACAAAATTGACCTCAAATCAGATGCTTGACAGCAGGCTCACACTTACTACAATTGCTGTATCCCACACTTACGTGATCATCACTTACAACAAAAAACAATTCAGAGAAAAGTTGGGTCCTACCCTCGGGCAAGAAAAAACAACAACAAATGCACAGGTATAGAATAGTGTCTGACTCAACAGTAGTAACTATGAGAAGGATCTAGGAGAAGGATGTCAAACAGGTGACCCTCGGGCCGGATGCATCACGAATAGGCCACGCCCATCCCAGCTGTGCGAATGGGAAAAATGTCATGAAACGTCACATGATGACAACGTAACACGGCAAGTTTGACACCTGTGATCTAGGAGGTGTCCTAATGGGCTACCAAATAACAAAGAGTCAGCAATATGGGAGCCAGCCTCCCGAAAGTTCAATGTAGCCCTCGGCTGAGTCAATGGAGGGTTAACATCAAGATCACATGAAGTGATGTTACTTTATATAGCACTAGTGAGACCACACATGGATTATTGCATCCAATTGTGATCACCATGATACAAAAAAGCTGCTGAGATTCTAGAAAGAAAGAATACAGAGAAGATAATGGATCTGGAGTCTAAACTCCAGGATGAAGGAACTGGGTATGCCTAATTTAACAAAGAGAAGAACTAGAGATGCATTAATTATCTCACAGAGAAGGGGAGGTTGGTCCATTCTCCAAAGCAGGACATGCAGTAACAGGTGGAAGATCATTAAAGATAAATCCAACCTTGAGCTTAGGATAAATTTTCTGACAGTTAGAACCATCCGTGGAACAGCTTGCCTTCAGAAATTGTAGGTGCTCCCATCACTGGAGGTTTTCAAGAAGAGATTGGACAATTATTTGTCTGGAATGGTATAAAGTCCTGCTTGAACTGGGGGTTCAAATTGAACAGGCGGTTGGACTAAAAGACTTCTAAGATCCTTCTAGCCCCTTTATTCTATGTTTTGTATCCTATTTCCCCAAGGTCATCCATCGATCAGTTCCGTTACAGTGATTGAAATTGCTGAGAGTCACATTATGTTGACATTTTATGACTGCAATGCTTAGCAACAGCAATCCTGGTTCTAATTGCTGTTGGAAACTGAGGACTACCTATAAATGTATTGGTAGCATATGCTTTTGTTATACTGCCTGTACATTGTGAAAACACTGCAGAAATGATGGTGTCCTTTTTTATTTTTTATTTTACTATCACTGGGGTGTGTGTGTGTGGAAAGGTTACAATTCAATTATAGAGCAAATAACAGGAACAAAACTACGTATTGCAATTTGGACTTTATAGAAAGGGAACTTACCTTATATTCTAGTTTGTACGTAATGTAAGCAAATCATGAAAAAGCTTCTGTAATTTATTTAACCACCGCTATTACAGGAGAATGGGTGTTAATTTATTTTCTAAAGTACCTGTGAATAGAACTAGAACCACTGGATGGAAGCCTGTAAAGAGAGGGAGGGAGGGAAATGAAATAATTGAAATTATGAAGAATTTTCTGGTCATGACAGCTATTAAGCAACCAAACAGGTTGCCTGCTGTAATTGGGGGTTGCTCTGATACCGGAGATAGTCAAATGAAGGCTGAGAGGCAGTTGGTGTTAGCTCCATCATGAAAACCAGCTGGCTGACTTTGGACCATTTTTTATCTCTCATACCAACCCACCTCACAACAGAATTGTTATGGGGAAAACAGGAGGCAGGAGTATTAAGTATGTTAACTGCCTTGAGTTGACAATATGTATATAAATGAACATGGGGTAAAATTGAATAATAATAAAAAGTCTGGACAGCTATCTGAAAATTTATATTTCCTATGTAATCCTGATACATTGTTCAATAGGGCAACATAGATAAATTTAATAAATAAGATGTGTAATTATATAACTGCATTTATGAATTAAGAGTTTAGTAATATATTAACGTTCCATTAGTCGACATTTGTTTTATACCGGAACAAAGTCTTGCATTCCTAGCTCCTGCTTATATTCCAGAAGAAGTGGGATGGATAATTTTCTGAACCATATTTGGGGATATGTAGAGAACACATATGATATTACACTGTTTTGTGACAGTTATATAAATATCATCAATAGTTTATTTCTGCTCTTTTTTTTCTTCTTTCAGACCAAGTACATAAACACATAGAACAATATGAAGTGAAATACCTCCAATTTGCTTTCCGTTGGATGAATAACTTATTGATGAGAGAAATCCCCCTGCGGTGTACCATAAGGCTTTGGGACACATACCAGGTGAACCATGCTTTGACCCTGCAATTAAGCACCCCAGGCTGCTTTGAAACATGATTCCTCCTTCCTGTACTTATTTTAACCTAATTAGGACTGCTGTTTGGGTGCTTGAAAAATTTCCTTTGTAGGGATTTTAACGTTGACATCGAAATTGGCCAGCAGAGTTGCCTGCAATTATCTGCAATTCGATAGGATAATATCTTCCAAAACCATATTTATGATACTGTGGCTTGGACATATCAGCCTCATATGTTGTAAGTACCAGAAAATATTGTAGATTCCAAGGGAATAATAAAGAATAAGTTTAAGGTCTTGACCTGTAATTTTTGGCTCTATTTTTATTTTTATTGAAGACTTAAAAATATGATTTTACAAGTGGTCAATGATACCGTTTTAAATCAGTCTCTTCCTTCCCTGCCCCATCATTGGAACCTACAGTAACTGATAACTCAAGAAAAGAGATACAGTGGAACCCCGTTCCAGGACTATGATTGCAACCCGATTTCGTAGTGACCGGAAGCATGGCAGTTTGTGCATGCATGGAGCAAAAAACACCAAAAAAAAAAGGTGCCGAAGGGGAAATTGCCATGGCAGGGAAAATCACCATGGTGATTTTCAGGTTTGCTTGGTCACCACCCAAAGATCTGTTCGTAACCTGAAGCAAAACAGAAGCAAAAATTCTGGTCGCTACCTGATTTGGTTGCGAACAGAAGCGTTCGTGACCCGAGGTTCCACTATACTAGTTTTCCTCAGATTCCTTGTGTATATTAATGGCACCAATAGATAACATCTTATTTCTAAAACTAATATATGTGGATGGTAGTTCCTGGCCACATTCTTGTTATTATACAGATTCTTCTATCTTATTGATGGACAGGTTAGGTACACATGCCTCAATATATTATAAAGTATAGCTTGATTGGTCATGTGCCATCAAGCCAGTGTTGATTCTTAGAATCCACTTAGTTTTTTCTCCATAACAATCTTTTATCTTAATCAAAAATGTATTATAAGTTAACATTCCCTAGTTGAATATGGGAAATCTATAGATTCAAAAGAATGTCTTTATAAATTCCTGTACATCTGATATTTTTTCTTTAACTAAACTTCTTAGCAAATTTTGAAGTTTCCTTGGCAGATATTCTTCTGTCCACCAGAAATACAAAGCACTAAGCAGCCATATAAAATTAATAAAAAACCATGAAGACATGTGCATAGACAATAATAGAAGCAGCATGAAAGCTTAATGGGAGAGAACTTAATTTTATAGTTCATACCCTCTGAAGTAAATGAAATTAACTTGCCATCTGAAAGTTATCTGTGAGGAATCTTTGCAGATTTATTTGTACTTTCAGAAAAAAAAATCCACAAAATAATTACCATTATAATTTTGCTTCAGGAAGTGAAATGCATGAGCAAATTATTATTGGAGAGGCTTGTTTTTTTCTTAAACTTTGGGTTATAAATAATTTTATTACTATTTTTACTGGGGTTTTTTTAGTGTGTCGAGTAAAAAAACAACTTATGTTAAGGTACATTCAAAAAAATGTAAAGTGCAACTTGATGTATTTAAGAATGCTGTTTTTTAAAAAAATCAAAATAAAGCTTGCAAAGGAAATAATAGTATAATAGTCTTTGACCTACAATAGTTCATTTAATGACTGTTCAAAGTTACAATGGCACTGAAAAAAGTGACTTATGACCGTTTTTCACACTTATGACCACTGTAGCATCTCCTTGGTCATGTGATCAAAATTCAGAACCTTGGCAATTACTCATATTTATGACAGTTGCAGTGTCCTGCGGTCATGTGATCACCTTTTACGATCTTCTGACAAGCAAAGTCAGTGGGGAAGCCAGATTCACTTAAACAACTGCTTTGATTCACTTAACAACTATGGCAAGAATGGTTGTAAAATGGGGCAAAACTCACTTCACAAATGTTTCACTGAGCAACATAAATTTTGGGCTCAATTGTGGCCGTAAGTCGAGGACTACCTGTATCTGAAAAGCACTCCTTGTTTTGAAAGAGAAAAAATAGCTACTTAATTTATTCAGAAATATTCAGCAGAATAAGTGACGACTAAAATGAAGGGTGAGTTAGCAAAACCCCATAGTATTCCACAACCATGTCAAGCATTGTCTTTTTAAAAACTACATGTCTCAGTTCATTTGAACAGCTGACCTGAACAACAGCTCCTAAAAATAATCTTTTTAGAACACAGAATAATTGAATAATAGAGTTGTAAAGGACCTTGGAGGTCTTCTATTCCAACCCACTGCTTGAGCAGGAGACCTTATACCATTGTCTGTCCAGTCTATTCTTGAAAGCCTCCAGTGATGGAGCACCCACAAGTTCTGAAGCCAAGCCGTTCCATTGGTTGTTTGCTCTCACCGTTACGAAACTTCTCCTTAGTTCCTTCTCTCCTTGCTTAGTTTCCATCCATTGTTTCTTGTCTTGCCTTTTGGTGCATGGGGAAATATTTTGATTCCC
Source organism: Toxicocalamus goodenoughensis (assembly GCA_032468175.1). NCBI lineage: Eukaryota > Metazoa > Chordata > Lepidosauria > Squamata > Elapidae > Toxicocalamus > Toxicocalamus goodenoughensis. Next base: position 232,206 of record JANHFN010001974.1, read on the forward strand.
TCATCTTTGTAGAAGCCCCTCAAATATTTTTAGACAGAAATGCAGTACAATTCAGTTCTATAAAGATTAATTAAATTAATCAATTAGTTGTGTGTTTGACAACTGTTGAACTTCTTTTCAATAGTAAATAAACAAGTGAATAAGAACAAAAATAATTTTCCAAACCTTTGAAACAGTGATCCTCAGCTTATGATTAGTTTTGGGACTGGAATTTGGGTTGCTAAGTGATACAATCATTAAGTGAGTCAGGATGTGACTGTCTGATTTTATGACTATTTTTACTGTGGACATTAAGGGAACCACATGATTCCCTTAAAGCAAGGCTGTCAAACTCCCTGCCCACGGGACAGATGCGTAACGTGCTGGCCAGGCCCAGGCCTGGTTTAACGAAGGGGGAAAAAAGTCCCGATATATCATGTGATGACACCATGATGACGTGAGTTTGACACTCCTGCCTTAAAACAAAACACTTGTCATTAAGTGAATCCGGCTTCCTCAGTTGACATTCCTCATCAAAAACTGGTTGGAAAGGTTGCAAATTGTAATCATGTGACTTACAGGATGCTGCAGCTGGTCATCAACGTGATCCAGTTGTCAAATGCCTGAATTCCAATCACATGACCATGGATGGGTTGATGCAACAGTTGTAAATTCAAGGACAAGTCATAAATCACTGTTCTAATTGCATCATAACTTTGAACCTTCATTAAATTGTTGTAAATTGAGAACTATCTAAAATTGGACTTTTGGGATGCATCTGAATTACTACTGGTGGCTGTTAACAATTTAATTGTTGAATGATTAAATATCTAGTTGTCTTGTCCTGTTAACAAATAAATATAGACATTTTCTTTAGTTTGTTTCAAATGGGCCTAGGCTTAATTTTATATGTTAGAGACATAGTAAGTATAGATAAATGTAATTTGAGAATAAATACAATTTTCCAGTTACGTCAACTACAAGTCTGATGTAAAGGTGTAAGGTAGCTGAAAGGTGAGCACTGGAATAAAAAAATCTCACTCTTAAATTGTCAGTTAAAACATTCATCAGCTAAAGACATGGAAAGTGTAGAATAGTCTTTGGAACACAGTTATAGATAATTATGCAACTATGCCCTTCTTTGCTCCTGAAAAAGCATAGTACTTTAGCTAGCAGCCAAAAAAAAAGTCACTAGAAATAGTCTTTATTTTTGCTATTCTGCGGTGAAAATGTACATATAACCTCAGGAAAAAAATGTGTCTCTGTATTGGTATGAATCTTTTATCCATTTTCTCCTTTCTGCTAACATTTTTAAAATTATTACAATCTTGGTTGTCACAGTTTTGACATAATTATTCATACCCTTCAGCGTTTTCTCCTTACCTTGCCAATCTGTGTTATTGCCTGAAACAATGAAATACGAAGGTCCATACCAATCATAAGGAAGAAGTCAATATTCAGTTCTGGACTTCTGGGTTGCTGCCTGATGAATCTCATCTTTGAGAGGTGAACCACGTTTTCTGTCTCCCACGATGAATATCCTGTTGCAGTCTGTTCCATTGTCAGCATTGAGGAAATTGCCCATTGGGAATTCAGAGCTTTCAGAGTAGCCTTCCCTGTTTGATTTCAACCAGTGCAAAAAAGGAAAAGAAAGGAATAAAGAACCTCTCTAATTCCAGCTCCAACTGTCTCAGGTTCCTTTGTGCTTTACAAGGCATTACCAACGCCATTTTCAATAGCTCCATTGTCGATGAATTCTTACACTGTCCATTAAGCCCATATTCTTTAATTACTGAGCTATATAGCAGCTGTGGCTTTAGCTGTTGGGTCCATCCACCTTCAGATCTATCACCTACAAGTGTGGTACTTCTGCTTCACTTCTTGGAAGCAGTTATAAAGCATCTCTTCCTCTCATTTCTACTCAGCTTAAAAAAAATAATCCCACTGGCTATTGATTTCAGGCAATTTTATTGGGCATTTTAGTTTTGTGCTTCCCTTCTCAACATTTACTCACAACCGATACATTTGTGTTCAGAATGGGAGCTTTCTGAATAATGAGCCCTCTGCATTCACTGTGCTTTCTGCAGGCACATAACCTTCCAACAAATCAAGACCTTCTAATTCTGCAGTTTGGAAGCCCTCATAGCTTTCCAAGACTGTCTTTATGATCGGGCTATCCAGATTGCCTGAGGCAATTCTGTTGTAGTCTGTTGCATATAAAAAAGAAGTGGGTATAAAAACCACAAAGTCTACAAAGTTTTGTATCCCCTTTTACAACTTTGCATTGGTTCTGTTCTTCATCCTTGCCATCCATATGTCTGGATATGACACCATCCCTGCTGATCAGCGTAGACGTGCTAGGGTGGTCATCCAATAAACAGATATTGCATCTGTGGCTATCGGGTCCGATTGTACAAATGCAAGATTATTCTATCTGCATCAAGAGATTGTAGAGCCAATGTGTTTGGCAATGTCTTTCTCTTTTCTTAGAATGAATTCTGTTTTACAGATTTTTGCCCATTCCATCACTGACCAAAATCAGCTAGATTTCAGTAGATTTCTTTTTATCATACAATGCAGTCTTCAGCAGCCATGATTTGCTCTGTTGCTCATTTGTCTTCTTGGAAGTGCATCTCCTTCCAGGTTGACCCAACCTCGTCTCTATCAGAGACAAAATCTTCCAGCCATAAGTCAGTCCCTTTTGTCTTACAGTTTTAGAGGATTCTGTTTCATAGCCCTTCCAAAGTAAGGTAAAATCAGTTATGTAGAAGCCTTGGAAGCCTTCCAGGAAGGATTCCTATGTAACTAAATGGAATCCTTTGAAAATTTCATTTGGAAGCAAGCAGTTTAAACTATAAGCAGCAGCATGTCTATCACATTCTAGTCTTCTTTCATCCAAAACAATAAGGTTTGGCTTTTTCTTCAGTAAAAGTAAAATTAGTACCCCTCTATCTCCTTCTTTCTTTGTTGGCTGGTACCTCTCTTTCTTCTAACCAGCTAATGACTATTAACGACGGTGTTTTATATGGTTATATGTAAATTCACACAATATGTGATTTCCCTACATTCCTTAGTCTCAGGTGAGGATTCAATGGTCTTTTACACCCACTGTGTCCACCTTAAGGATTTGAAATAACCAGCTCTTGACTAAACATAGCCTATAATAAAAAAAAGTTTTAAAATTGAAAACTATATTTTTAAAACAAAATATATTACAAAATGAATGTTAATGTAAAACAGTGGTACTAAATATCGAGGAATGCCATATTTTTATTCTATCCAGTTTTGCTTTATGGCAATCTGCCATTTTTTTTGGAGCAAGCCTTTTAGCAGGAAATGAGTGAATCTCATTTATTTTGGACCTGCATTTAATCATTGGTATAACAAGCTTGTGGCTTATAGTTCATCCTCACTTTTCAAGTATTCTTATAATTTTGATTGTATTGTTCTAAAACTTCATTTCCTCTTGGCTGTCTGACATTTTCTCTCTAGATGGCTCATGACAGTTCAATTTAAAGGAGTTAAAAGTATTTTTGTGTGTCCATATATTGAACTCTTCACTTTCCTGACTAATAACAAATCAGACAATTTTATAATTCAGGTTCATATCTGAGCTGTATTTAATACTAAGCCTTTTTTCTTATATTTAGGAAAGAATTAATTTGAATAAAGTGAAATCTACTAAGGAAAAATTAGTTTGATTATAGATAGTTTTTCAATGTATGATGAAAGGCCTTTCATCATACATTGAAAAACTAAGTGTACAATGGGAAAACTCAGATAATCTTATTTTACTGTCATGGTTGACTGTGCAAACCCTATAATGAGAGAGCCTTCAAGTATCCAACCAAAACTTGAAACAACTGTGACTTCTTCTTGCTTTCAAGCCATATATCCAGAGGGGCAATTTATAGACAAAGCACTCCTCAAACAATCTGCCCTGCCCTGCAGATGATTTGTTTTAGATATGAAAATAGCGAATTCACTCAAATGAATTATAACCTCATATGGTGGTGTCATAGGTACATATATGGGGTATTTACAGGTTGCAGTGCAGAAGTTCATGGAAAGTGAATCACATTTTCTGCTTTCATATTAATTGTAAATTACAGATCACACATATTTTATAAAGCTCAATTACAGATGAGTTTGAATATGGATTAGAACACAGTTGAACTTTTCTCAGATTTATTCTCCATAATCTATCCTCATATTAAAGTAGATACATTGACAATATATTTTATGTATTCTTTATAATTTACTCTCTTATAATGAATTCAGGCTGAAATGAATGAATTTGGGCTTCCATAAAACTCCAATTTTGTCTATTCTCCAAATTATATGTGATAACAATGAGATATGCCGTCTATGTATATATGAGAGAGTGAGTGAGTAAGCAAGAAAGAGAAGTAGGATGAACACAGGAGGATTAAAGAAGCTGAAATAGCTATCCCAATTCTCCCAATTTGAGAGATGGGCTCATTAATTCAATCACTCTGAGTTTACTCACAAGTATCCAACATTTATCTCATTGAGTGTTTTTAGGAAGCTTCTGATGTCCAGAGGTAGCCTCTCCTTATCCCAAGCTCTTAGCTTACCAAAGCATGGCTGGCTGGAGAATTCTGGCAGTTGAAATCCAGAGGTCTTAAAGTTACCAAGTTTGGAGACCCCCTGAGATTTAAAAACAAAACAAAACAAAACCCAGCAAACTAAAGCCAGAGACAAAGTTTCGAGATTGACAGCTATTACAGCCAATAAGAGAGCTCTTGATCAGTTGCCAAGTCTACAAACAATAGTAAGTAGCGTACACTGGTAAGATCCCTGCCTTGGAACTTAGCCTGGAGCTTGGCAGCAACCAGAAAAAGAGCAACCTCACTGAACCCTCATCTCAACCAGTGCAAGAATGTATGATGAGAGGCAAAAGTTGTATGCCACTTAATAGATTTTGGGATTTTTGTTTGCTTTAAGGACTGAGTATTAAAGGTTTATTTAATCATCTACATCGATTTGCTAGGTCTAGGATGGTGAGCTAACTCTCAGAGCAATAGTCTGTTATTGGGGCAGATATAAAGCAACATGCTAAATGGTTGTCTGTCTAGTCCAGTCCTTGGAAAAAAGAAAGAACGACAGGACAGGGCAGATTTTAGGTTCTCAGAATCTGCCCTTGGAATGAGGCCATCATCTTTACTTCAGTATTAGAGATGGGAGATGCTTAATTTTATTATTTGCTCCAGTTCTTCATATGGAAATGCTTTGTGGGCTACTGTATGTTAGCTACCAACCGGCTTAAAGGTGGATTTGTTTTGTGGAAATGCAATGAGTTATTATTTCATAGTTCTACCTCAAGAAAGAGGTAGATGAAGCTATATTATACTCCTCTGTCCATAAAAACTTTGAATATATGTCTTTTATTACCATAGTTGTAATCTTTGCACATTTAATTTCCTTCCCTTTCCAAATAAAAACTCATGATCCTATAAAATCAGTTTCTGAAAACAATTTCCTGTGAAATTTGGCATGTTTATTGCAGCTTCTATCCCATTATAGCGAAAAACAAAAATGTTAACTGTTCATGCTATTGTAAGGTAGTTTATCTCAAGCTTAACAACTTTTCAGTTGTCTGGATCTTAACTCCCAGAATTCTCTAGCCAATATGCTGGCTTTGAAATCCACATACTGTATTCTACTGTTGCCAAAGTTGAGAAATGCTATACTAAGGTACAGTATGGTAGAATCCAGTTTTCCAGCTCCTTTAGATACAGAATCAATTTTGGATCATTTCTAGGCCACCTGGATTGATGATAGCATTTCTTAGAGCTCCTGATTTTTCCCCAAACTGAAATAGATTATGAAATGGGAAAGCAGGTAGTTCTTTAAATCAAAAGCTAGCTTCATATGTCCAGAGCTAGTCACCTGACTCTTGAGAGCCAATAAAAGAAAAGGGTACTTAATATGCTGAGGTATTTTACAGTAGAGGTAAGGTATTTATGCACCTTACAGCTCTTTTCAACACCATACAGTTTTTGCTATTCTTTTCTATAATAAGTAGAACAGAACAACTTTATTTCTAAGCAATACGGAACATCTCGGCTGAGAAACATGTCTTCAAATATTCCACTTACTGGGGTAGGAAAATGCCATGGCAACTTAGAGTAAATCTGAAATGTTGTGATTTCATCCCTCTTGCTGTTATGAAGAGTTTACAAGCTTTATACTTCTAAGAGAGAAGTGTGTGTAATATGTATGATGAATTGCCTATAAGATGCAATTTAGGAGTTAAATAATATCATTCCAGCAATTAAGGTGCCATTTTTGAGTGAATATAGCTCAAAATCATGATTCTTCTCATCAGACAGATACTTTGAGACCATGTTATCAAAATTGTCTCCAGTATTGCTTTGCCAATAATTTGCTTTATCTTTCCCTCTTACATATTTATCATCCGCAAAGTACTTCCGTTAATAATTTTATTGTTACATTATTACCAGGTGCTGGAGATAATTGTTTATTGTGAGGTGTTATTGTATAGAAAATCTTGAAATATTTTTAGCCAGAGATCACATGATAGATTGTAGGCGAAGATTTGACTTTATACAATTTTCTAGATTATTTTACTTGATCAGAATATATTGCATGTCAGTGGAGGGTGAACAATTGTAAATATATTTCTAAAAATACACCTTCAGACCTGGCATACTTTTATCACCTCAATGATTTTCGATCATGCATGCTTTGAAAGAAAATATGCAAGTTGTGTTTGTCTTGATTTTTTTCTGTTAGAAGAAAGTATGGAGACAAGAAATTGAATGCTGTATATAAAATCTTTTTTGAATATTTTCTTAATATATTTTACAATTTGCAGGCTGCCTGCTTCCTATATTTCCATTGTCTCTGTAGTACACCTAATACCATTTTTGGAAAGTTATTCTTTGCTGTATTATCCTGATCAATAATATTTTATTTAGCAAGATAATGGTGATATAAAACTATAAAACATAAGTGGATATATTTATTTGGATATAATTGTGGATATATATTTAAAAGGTCAGTAAAATCATGTATACTAAAATGATTTGAACAAATCCTAAAATACTTTACCTCCATTAAAATTTTGGTTGAAGCGTGGCTCTGAAGGAAGCATCTAAAATTCATGATTGGCATGTCCCAAATATGGAAAGGGGAGATAACCCAGACAATATGTGAATATAGATTCAAGTGTCCCAAAGTTATGTGATCACCTTTTGCAACCTTCTGACAAGCAAAGTCAATTGGAAAGCCAGATTCACTTAACAACTGGGTTATTAATTTATCAACTGCATTTAACAACTGTGGCAAGAAAGGTTGTAAAATGGGGCAAAACTCACTTAACAAATGTTTCACTTAACAATTTTGGACTCAGTTGCAGTCATAAGTTGAGAACTACCTGTGCACAGTCCAATGACTGAAGTAATTATGAGAAAGAAACTCAAAATAACCTTGCCTTGATTTTGTTGGAATAAGATGGGACAAGTTTCAACAGTCTGTCAAATTTCTGTTGTGATATTGTACATCCATAAAGTAGCACTTCTAGCATTCCATTGGGTGCCTATTTTCTGATCTGTCCTGCTTTGAAGATCTGGCAGAATTGTAGCTCCATGTTATCCAGTAGGGTAGTGATAGCTAACCTTTTCGGCACCGAGAGCCCAAAGCACACAAAATGCAATGTGTGTGTCCCCCCTGCACACGCACCCTGTCCAGAGGTGGGATTCTACCAGTTCACACCTATTTGCTAGAACCGCTTGTTAACATTCTAAGCAGTTCGGAGAACCAGTTGTTAGAAGAAATTACTGGCCTAATCCTGTAAGGAAGGCAGAAAGGA
>JANHFN010001974.1:253833-269548 GCA_032468175.1 Toxicocalamus goodenoughensis
CAAGGTCAAATACAACCCTGATGTGGCCCTCAATGAAATAGAGTTTGACACCCCTGCTGTAAACATGAAACAAAACATCTTTACTTTTATATAATTCTATAAAGTGCTCCAGTGTGAGCAAGAATCATAACTTATAGCTTCATATTCGGAGATAGAAAGGCCTATGAAGCCATAATCCTTGAGAGAAATATATTAAACTTATAATATTTTTATCTTGATAGAACTGTTTCTAATTGTCTTAGACTAGGATATAAGGAAGCAAGCACTATTTGTTCTGATATGTAGTTTATCTCCCACTTTTCTTCCCTTGCTTTGAACACAACAGAACTCCCATCATCCATTAATGTGATAGCAATATAAATGTTCAAGAAGAAGAACATAAATGATCAGCATGACTCAGCAGGAGAACAATTTTGCCCTGCCAACTTGTACTACAATCCTATCATCAGGGAACCTGCAGAAATAAACGAACAGGTGTTGTATTTGGAAGGATTCCAGTTATCCTAAATGGACTGGATCCATGGTCTGATGATGATGCAGGCATGCTATCATCTTTTTCCCCCCAGTCTTTGCAAATACATGTTGCCGTTCCCTCTAAGCTGGCAGATTTTGTCTCCAGAAAGCAATGAATCACTTCATTCCAAGATGAACCACACTGTTAGAAGTATCCTACACTGCTTACTTACTTGATTTCATTTTAACCAACCTACTTATATTCAAATATTTCTTATTTATGATGTCATCCATTCCAGGACATGTACTACATAATGAATGGAGGTGTCCTCTGGGATTGTCTTGGTGAGGGAGATCTTTAAGGCAAAAATGAAGTAAAACTAAACTACTGAGGGCAAAAATGTAACATGGGACTGCCTCCCCCCCCCAAAAAAATCTGGCTCTTCAGCTCTTCCAGTAGTGAACTCATTGCCATTGTAATCGAGAGCATGATATATTACTGAGCTAAATTGTCTAAAGCAGGGGTGTCAAACTGGTGGCCACGGGCTGGATGAGTCGCATGCAGGCCACGCCCACCCCTGCTCCATGAAATGTTGCAATACGTCACTTGACGGCAACCTGACACGGCAAGCTTGGCACATGTAGCCTAAAGCTAAAGAAACGTCATAAAACGGGGCCCAAAGTTACTTACAAATATTTTGCTTAAAATCTAAATTTTGGACTCAATGGTGGCCATAAATTGAGGACTACCTGTTGATGAGATAACTTAAATACTGAATCAATAAATAATACGTGTACAATTATAACGGTGGATAATTTACCTGTGCAAGTGTAAATCTAAAATACTATAGTTTATGAAATAAAATACATATCTCTAAGCAAGATAATTAATGTGTATTGGCTCTCAAGTGATAAATAAAATAGAAGTCATTATTCCTGTAATTCTTATTTTCATTATGGTAACACAGAATTTGGTTACTGCATAAATGGTAAAGGATTTTGAATCTTCCAAGAAGATGGTTCACATAGAAATTGTCTGGCCTTCTTGGAAATTTACAAATTAGGGACAGAATGTAAGCAGATTCTGATATACCTGAATAATTTACTCATGCAAAATGTCTTTCATCCCTTTGTCACCATTTCAGTCGGTGACAAAATTTATTTTCTCTGAAAAAAGAATTATTTGGGTTAAACGGCCATTTTAAAGCGTCTTCTCAGAGCTTTTGCCAGTCCCCATGAGCCTTTTTTTCAAACTACTCAGCAAATCTTGAACCTTGAATGATAAAATGATCTGACATTTGTTCCTGGGGACTAAACTTATATTTGCAGCCAGATACGTACTTAACTTTCCTCACCATCACAGAGCCTTCTCTTAAGTTAATGCTTCCCATATGCCCTTGGCAGGCAGAATTATTTCTCTTAATCCCTTCTGAGGAACATGAACATCCCTTCAGAGGTCAGGATGTCTACACATGACAGTTATTGGGTTCATGTAAATTCTGCGGTGCTGAAAAGTTTGTGAACTCTTTTGAATGTTCAGCCTTTTTGCATAAATATGATTTAATCCAACCTACATACTTGATCCAAAGCTGCCTATTTATGTAGCAATGCATATCACTGATGTTCAGCATTCTCTGATAATGTCCTTGTGAACACTGATATAGTCTTAGAAGTTTGGATACTTTTGCTAAATACAAATACAAAGCTTTTCCTTAATAAACAAATGAACACAGATAATTTCTACTTGTTTAATTAGGTTCTCTTTGGCTAATTTTAAGATGTGTGGCAAACACATCTCATTTTAAGCCATATTTATGCAGAAATATTGAAAATTCAATCAGGTTAAAACTTTTAAAGATCCTTAGATTTAGAATAACTATTGTCACTTTGAATGTACACTAATAGGCATACATTATAATGAAATTTCATTGCATACAATTCTCCAAGGGTCACCACTTCTACTACATAAACATGACTAAATAAATAAATAAATAAATAAATAAATGAAAACTATACATATAGCTACATATATGACACAGAGAAACAACACAGTCTAGTTCGGATGTAAACATGTAGATGGCGAGAAAAATGAATCTTGCAAGTTTACCAGACGGGTGACATAGAGAACAAGGCTGTTACAGAATCTGGTAGTCCTGCTAGAAATACTTTGAAACCTCCTCCCAGAGAGGAGCAACAGAAACAGACTGTGAATTGGGTGTGGGGGATTTCTAACAATGCTTTGAGTTCTAAGCACATAGTGCTTATAAGTAGTATCCTGAATAACAAGAAGCGAGCTTTTTGTAATCTTCTCGGCTGTCCTTACAAATCTCTGTATGGACTTTCTATCTCAGGCACTGCTGCCACCAAACCAAATAGTGTTGCAGTTTGTTAAAAAGCTTCTCAATTGTGTAAAAAGTGGGCAGGACAGAAGAAAGATGTGCTCTCCTCATCCGATGCAGGAAATGCTGACGCTGGTTTCCACACTTGCCCTCTTTGTATATATCTCTTTTTAAAAAACTGTCCAAGCCACCAAGAATAGCATTCCTTCTGTCTTTAAAAAAAACAACACACCTTTGGTCAGATAGTCATCTAGTATCTATGTTGTAGCTAAATTGGCTGCATGTAAAATGGCAGCTTGTAAAGTGTATCAACAGATGATATGAGGATATCTGTAAAACTGACAACCCATTTCCCTCTGCAGTTGTGGTGTGTAAATACCGCTTTTGTGTTACTTTTGAAATCCCTGTGTATTGTATTCCTGTCTGGAGCTCTAGTTGTCATTTTAAGTTGTTGGCTTCTGACAATCCTGAAGGAATTCATTCATATTTTCTTCTTTTTTAAAACAAGTTCAAGAGTTGTTTGCTTCTCTGTTATTTTAAGCCTTGTCTGTCCATAGGATGTTTCTTAAATTGCACATACTGTATTGTTCTGTCAAGCAAATGTACATATGTATAAGAGCTGTGCAATAAATGGAACGAATCATTTAATATATTGTTTCTCATCTTTTTTGCTTTTTTTCTTAATTTAACGCTTTTAAGATGGGTTAAAACATATTAACTACCCAAAATATAATATTGGCAGATTTAATAAATCCTGCTGCTAAAAGTTCTCCGGAAGCATGAGTTCCTTAAAGTGCCTCCCCCCAAAAAATGACTTAGCTGTTGTAATTTGACTTTTAAAGGTTGCATTTTCAAAGCTGAAAATAAGGAAGGAAGGTATAGTTCATTGTGTGTGGCTTGAAATTCCAATATGTGGTCCTGGCACATTCCAGATTGTTCAAGTACTGCATTGTCCCCACTCTGGAATCTGCACAGCAGCAATTCTGAGAGGTATCCAGATGCCCTAATGAACAACCTCTTAACTATGAACCAGCAGTGGTGCTGCAGCTGTCCAAAAAGCCAATGCAGTTCTAGGTATTGGATAGTAACACTTGGTTTATACTGCACTGGAACATTGTGTCCAATTCCGAGATACAATAAAGCATTTGAGAAAGAGTGCAGAGAAGAGCAGCAAAGATGATTAAGGGACTGGAGGTTAAATCCTATGATGAACGGTTGCAGGAACTAGATATGCCTAATCTATAAGAAAGAGAAGGACTGGGAATGACATGATAGCAGTCTTCCAATATTTGAGGGGCTGTCACAGAGGCATCGACCTATTTTCCAGAGCACCTGAGGGCAGGACAAGAAGTGACATATGGAAGATTATCAAAGAGAGAAGCAACCTAGAACTTAGGAGAAATTTCCTTATAGTAAGCCTTGCCCTCAGAAGTTGTGGCTGCTTCATCACTGGAGGTTTTCAAGGAACCTTTGTTCGGAATAGTATAAGGTCTTTGGACAACTATTGGAGTAGCATAGCGTCTTCTGCTGAAGCAGTGAGTTGGACTAGAAGATCTCTAAGATCCCTTCCCATGCTGTTAATTCTAAGTGCATTCTAATTAATTTCTAGGTCATGTTCATAGTCAGATTTATGATTTATTTGTGAATTTCCGATTAACTTTTTCCCCCTTACTCAAATTATTTTTAGTTGTTTTAATAACGATCACCAAAGAATGGCTGCATTTCCAATTGTAGATATTTTCCATTTTCTAAAGGATTTTCTGACAGTTGCAGTTTAGGTGACCTAAGCTATCCAAAGTACGGCAAATGTCTTAGCAGTGATTCTTTTTTTTTTGGGAGGGGGGACGCGGGGTGGTTGGTAATTCATAGCTGCCACTGAAGAAGCCTTGCTCTAAAGAAAATTGTTTTCTTTTTGTGGTTCTTTCTGCAGTAGAAATCTGAATAACAATGCCAGTTACTGGCTTTATCATTTTGTAGCCTCTACTGAAAAAAAACAGCGAAAATCACTGATGCCCTGGTTGCAGCAAATTCAATCACAACTGCTGATGAGAGCAAATCAACCTTCACCCTCCAAAGAAAAATGGGGAGGGGGGGGGAAACTTGCGGTATAAAATGGATAATATGAAATAAAGTGACACATGCTTTTTTTTTCTTTCAGACAAATTGACAGAAGAAAAGGGGTTTAACATTTCTCCCCCCCCCCTTTTTTTTTTAAATTGCATCTATTCTTTTATGATTCACTAAATGCTAAACCGTTACACTGCAACAGCAAGATGGAAAACAATCCATGTAAATATGTCTTGTTTTGCCACCTAATGGAAAGCAGTTAGGTTGCTATGAATGGCATTCTGCTTTCTAGAACTGGGTTTTACAATTCCATTAAAAGCCAGGATGCTAAACTTACTTTATTTGTACTTCCGTTAAGTAACCTCGTTCATTTTCATAAATAGGTATCACATTTTCCCTTCCTTCTGTCCTACACATCTTGCATTAAAATCTTTCTCTTTTAATGCCAAATCAATTTTTATTCAGCCTTTGCCATTATATGCCCCCCTTTTGGGAGAGCTATGTAATGAGGCTGTTGTACCGATGAATGTCAGTACTCAAATTTATTGACACATCCTTGATATTCTCTTCACCAATTAAAAAGCATTTGAATTGCAAGACTTCCTCTTGAGTCTCCTGTTTCGGTTAGTCTATAAAATATTACTGTTTTTTTTTAATAATGTCTAATTTAGTAGGAGAATCCAGCTGCCTGCTTAACTTATGTAGGCCTTGCAAGCATTACAGTTATTTATTGTTTGCCTCACCAGATCAAATAATTGACCCAAATAATTTCCCCCCCTCTTGGGCATTATTATTTCTGACCTCAGTTTTATTGAACTGAAAATCAAGGGAAGGCAGAAACACTATTAGAGACATAAATACTTTTTTTGGCTTTCTGCTCAATCTTACTTTCATTACCTTTTTCTTTAGATTTTTCTAATTAAGAACTTAATTATATGAAAAACTGACATGCTCCAAAGTACCAGCCTCAAATGTCAACTTTATAACAATTCTCACAAGCCCCATGCATAGAATTTAAAAAAAATGTTAATTCTAGCCCAGTTTGCACCACTTTGAAAATCTATAGTATTGCATTCCTTTTTGAAATATTAACATGGTGAATAATATTCTCTTAATTTGTTAACTTTATTTTCTGCATCTTAAGGCAGTCCCTTGTTTTGGCTGAAAGGTTAATGGAAGTTTGCTCTGTCAAAATGTCACCTTCCTGGTTTCACCTTCTTGGGAGCTGTCAGTCCTAGCTGACCAATTGAAAAAGCTGACAGTTGAGTCAAAATATAATTATCACTTATTTTTCTATTTTTGGTGCTAGGTCATCCAGATTTTGGCTAGTATTTTTCCTCCCCAACTAGTAACAAAATTGTCAAAGAAATCACCTATATAAACTGCTTTTAGGGATTCATTTGAGGTTTAGAATTATTCTGGAAACCTTGTCAAATGTAGCATGGAGAAAGATGGACATAAAAAGTAATACTGTGCAAATCCAGGTCAGAATATAAAATTGTTCTAAAGGATAATAACCTTTTTAAAGGCAGCATGAATTTAGTATATAAGAATAAAAATACGTTCTATGAAATTTGTGGATTGCTTGATAAATATGATACAGCGTGCTACACAAATGTGATTTATTTACCACTGTAGGGTGGGGAGAGAGAAATAAAGAAAAAAAGGAGAAATAAAACTTCCATAAAATCTATACCAATTTTTAAAATATAGACTTGACCAAAAAAAAAAGGGTCACGTGACCATTTTATATGCTCGGAAACCTCTTCACATTGGTGGCCGAGAGCTCTGCAGTCATGTGTTTGGCTTTGCAAACTTCTCTGCTGGTTCCCCAGAAAGTCAATGGAGAAGCTAAGCTAGCAAGGAAAGTTGTAAGTTCAGATTTAGATCTGTTCCTCCAGCCCGAGAGAGATTTCTTCTTCCTCTGTGCATTCTCCTTGGCACTGGAGGAACTGACCTTGAATCTGTCAAAAACATTAGCGAAGGTCATTATTCTGAATCTTTCAGAATGCTGGTGTTCACTAGTATTTTTATCATTATTTCCACCTTTCCAGAGGGAAAAGGATAATCTACTTGGGCAAGTCCCTACTTTTGTTCTCATGTAATATGCTGGCTTGTGTGAAATGAAAGTAGAGATGATTTACCCATTCGTTTTAGAGAGATACCCATCTTGCATGTATCATATATGTCAGAAAAAAGCATTCATATTTTGTACATTATTAAATCGTGGCAACAGTTCATTACAGTAGTGTACTTCTATTGGCATTACTTCAAACTTTGGTTTAATATTTATTCTACTTTTATATAAAGCTGACACATTATTTGTTTTCTTTTACAGCTAGTCCATGTCAGTATTAGGATATCTAACTATTAATAGCTGGCTTAGTCTTAAAAGAATTCATTTTACAGATGCTTTTAAAATAGGTCTGGATAATATTATTACAGGTTATGTTGTATCTTATTCCTGAGAACAAATTTATTCTTAGAAATAAAGTGCTTAGCCATTTGAGAAAACAGATAGCGAGCAACAGTTAAGCTAGCATGAATTATCTAGCGAAACAAAATCTATTTGCCACTGTTTGAATTAGCAAATTATTTGTTTTTTTCAGATTTCTGTCTCTTAGTTCTTAAATGTACTTATCTTTGGAGCAGTTATTTACATCGAGAGAAAGATATGATGGTGTTTGTATGCTTGGTTTTAACATTATTTCATTTAGGGAATGATCAGTCAGCATTCCTTGTCAAGAATGGTTGAAGCAATAACTGATCTTTAAAGATTCTTTGTACTATTATACTTTGCAACTGTCCAGGAAAAAATATTTACAGAAATACTATTCATGTACAGCATATTGATTAAATAAAAGGTTAGATAATAATGTAAACTGTACACTTTCCAACCTGCTATCCTTCAAAGTTATTTGGCGTCAACTTTCATCCTAAATTATAATTAATACTAAATTAGTATATATTCCATAATTCCATATTGTCTGGACAGTACTGGATAATATATTAGAATAAGGTTTCTATAGATCAATTCTAGTTGGACATGAAATTAACACATAACAATACTTGGGTGTGCAGGAAGATCTGGATTAGTTCATTCCAAATGAGAGAGGATTAATTAAAGAAAAACAGTTTTTGCCATTACCCAATGAGATTGAATTTCTCTTTTTATTCTATTATGCGTAAATAGAATTTGCTTTGCTTTTTTTCTGCTTTGAATTGCTGCTTTATTTATGTGGCCATGCAGTGTCATTGGATAGGCCAAAGCTGTCAGGATATTTTATCTTGAATCACAAATGACATGCTCACTATTTTAGTTGTGCCCAAGGTGCTTTTTTCAAGAGGCAACTGGACTTTCTGGTTTGCTTTGAAGACATTTAGCTTCTCATCCAAGAAGCTTCTTTGGCTCAAGTCTAGTTGCCTCTTGGAAAAAAGCACCTTTGGGACAGCCATAACCTGGATGACTGAGAATCTCCACAGATACTTTAGTTGTGCTTTTATAGATATACTTGTATATATCTAGAAAGAACTCACATTTGGTGAATCCAATCTTGTAGTTTTAGATTGATACTGCAAAATTAACCAGTGAAGTTAACAAAATACATCTTTTGATTTCTTTCTCTTTTTCTTCCCACAAGGAACTACTCATCTTTTTACAGAATTTGCCTACAATGCACTGGGGAAACGAAGATATCAGTGTTCTCCTTGCTGAAGCCTACAGATTGAAGTTTGCATTTGCAGATGCTCCGAACCATTACAAGAGATAAACAAAAGAAATAAATTGCAAAGTGTGGCTCTGATTGTGACGTCAAATCAGTTTCCATATTGTGGTTGTGCTGGCACACAATTGTCTACAGTTTCTATATTACTGTTGAGCAAGAAGCTGTTGGATTACCAAAGAAATTAGAAGTACAGGCTTGGGGAAAATCTTGCGTACTTAAAAAAAAAAATTCTTGTTCATTGATTTTAAAAAGTAAATTTTATTTTCATTATGGTCCTTTTTTCCTTTGGTAACTGAGTTACTATGTGAATGAATAAAGTGTGTTGTGTTCATTGGGATCTTATGACTGATTGTGTTGTCTCCATCAGTTTTATTCCTAGTCAATTATGTTCAATATTTTTGGTGTCTGAGGTGCATGCAAGCTAATAAGAATAATCAGTCTTGCATTGAAAATGAGTACAAATAAATTAGGCAAGGAGGTCATGTAGAGGTTGTTGCACACTTATTTTGTTTGCAAACCCAGGATATTTAACTCCTTTTAAGAGAAAGTTTGTTTACACAATGAAATCCAGGAGTAGATTTTTATGGAACACAATATTTAAAACTTGAAAATAACGGCACATGTGTGGTCAAATAAGATCCGTGGACATTTTACTCAACAGTGTGCAGATGTTTACTATGTTATTTGACTTTAGAGTTTCCAAAACATATTGACTATAGAATAGGAAATAAGTTTGGTTGGCCGTAATGTATTACTAAGCTAATGGTTTAAAACCTTTATGTGCATGTAGATCTTGTAGTTTCAACATTTTCCTAATTAAAATATTACTTTATAGATGAAGAATATATTTTGATGTGCTACTGCCTTACATTGAATTTATAATATGATGGGGCATGGAGTTGCAGTGTACTGATCAGGTTTAGAAAATTGGACTGATGAAGTCTCCTCAAATGTACTCTCTTGCAACCATCATGCAGAGCTCTTGATTAATTAAGAGCCAATTTATATTTAAAAAGGTGTATGTTTAGCAGCAACTTATGGAAGGAATTCAGTGAAAGGACTTTGTTAGTGATATAAATGATTTGGCTTTCTAAAATATTCACCAATCATTAATCTTTTGAAGCATCCAATTTAACAGTTTCAAGCAGTTAATGTTTCCACTGCAATATATATTTTTAAGCAAAAGGTGATTTATTCTTTAAGACTGTATATCTAGCATACAATTGACTGAACCAAGTGTTCTTGGTCTTTGTATAGAGGAAAGGTTATTGCAAAAGTAGCAATGATACTAGTATGCTTCTAGTATACCAGATTTATTAAATATGATCTATGAAAACCTCTTTATCACTCATATCTTCACTAAGTCCTGAACCATAAATGGAATAAGATAATACTAGGAGCTCTTCAAGTGTGCCTTTAAATCTTTATTTGAATGCCTTAGTGTGGTTGTATGTGTTGACTTCCTTTCTGTACGGATAGATGCCAAAATACATGATAATTACAGGCAATAGCACTATTTTTCTGGCCTTTCATAGGCTGCACAGATGTTTTTAAAGTTTCTTGTTTAAAGATATTTTGTTCAGTGGAGCATTTACCATATTCTCTTTCTGATATTGTTTTATGCATTCGAATTGTGTTGGGCTATGTGATTGTGAAACATATTCCAGTTCCATTTGAATTCCTCGTTTTCAAATGCATGCCTTTTAACAGCTTTATTGAACAAAGCAGAGTAGTTCTGTTACTATCGTAACACAGACGCATAGTCACAAAGAGGATATAATTTATGACAGCTTCCAGGTCAATACTGATCTGAAGGGGCTACATTAGTGAGGAATTACGCCATCCCTTTTTATTAAGGTATCTCTGTTAATTCTAATCCTATCACCCATCTACTAATCTACCATGCAAAGTCATTCACAGTCAATGTATTCCAATAGATTCTGGACTTTAATTATATAATGGAAATAATATTTAGTTTTTTTCAAAATTTCCTCCCCTACCCCCAGCTATGTTTGTAAGGCAAAGGGAGATTTTTAGCCACAAGGGTTAAAGGTTTCTTAAACATAAGGACACTTTAAAGTTCAGTGCATTATTATTTTTAATTTGTCAGGTTGTGTCAAATAAAAACAAATTAACCTCTCCCCCCCCCCCCAAGGAAAAACAAACAAACAAACCAGCTGAAATGCATTGGGAATGAAAATTGTATGAATCGTTAAAAAAAGGAAAATAAGATATAGAGCACATGGATTTGTACTTTTTAAATTCTATAATATGCATAGGAATTTCTCTTATGTAAAATGCGTCTCTGTTAAATGTATTAGGAGAAATGAAAAAAAAGTTAATTCCATTTGATATGACTTTCAGGCTTTGTTAGAATCATTATTGCTTCTTCTTCAAAACTGAAATAATATTCCATGCTGTGAAAAAGAACAACTTGAGTACATCAGAAATAAAGGAATACTCTGTTCTCCAATGTTGTTTTATAAAAATTGGGTATTTAAGACAGCTGATACCACTCTGGCCATAGGGTAGATTTTCTGTGTACTTATTTTTTTTCCTTGAAATTGTGTTTTGATTTCTTTGTATAACTCAGGAAAAGTGCCATCCCAACCAGCTGTTATATGGAAAAAATATTTCTGCCACTTTTTCATCCCTTTGTTAAAATTTTGAATTGCTATCTAATATCAATATTCTTCCATTTAAGATTTACTAACGTAGAAAAGATATTGGAACAATTCAATAATTTAGCATGATCTGTAATGTTATATTGAAGGCTTAAAGTCCTCTTGTCATAAATGCGATATTAAATGTACAGTGCATATAAACAATTTCTATCTAGAGTATATGCTTAGTAATGTAAATAAAAACAATGTACTAAATATGTAAATATAAAATATGAAAGATACAACTATCTTGCAATCACCTGTACATCTCAAATATACTATAACAAACTAGTTGCACTAGTCTTTAATTTCATATGCAAAAGCCCATAGATTTGTATTACATCAATAAAATGTAATTAATACCCAAGTTTTTGTATATGTGTGTCTTATATAATTTTTGGAACTAATAAATATTTCAAATGAATACATCTTTTTATGTCAAAATAGAGGAAATCTTAAGGATTTTGAAATTATTTTAATGGTAAATGATTGTGTGATGAACACAAAATCCATTTGGATTTTAAATGTACATGCTGCCAAGTACATAAAAATTATTAGGAGAAAGAGAGAGAGAGAGACCAAGGTATTTCAAAGCCACAGAGATAATGGTAAGATTTCAGGACTGACATCAAATATTGACCTTGTGTTTCTCATTTTTGCTCATACAATTGAAGCAATGCAATAAATCTTTAAAAGCATATTTAATGAACTATAACTGCTCTTATATGTGTTTTCTTTTTTACATAACTATTCTTTGCTCACAAGGCTTTTAAGAATTAAAAAAAATAGGTCTTAGATGGCTGAAGGGGAAAAATATAGCTTCGTGTTGAATATTGCAAAAATGAGATGATAATACTACAGGTGAAAGAACAAGATTTTAAGTTTTAAAGTGTGTTTTTTTGTCAAATTCTACCCAATTCCTTTCTCACCCAGCTCTTTTGTCATTCAGTAACCTTCCTTTATAATAGTTGTACAGATTATATGTCTATTCTGTAAAGATCCTTTTATTTAGGAATTTTTGCTTTAAGTGCCCTTTAAAACAAACAAAACAACATAAAACATGCTGGCAAAATGGTATGTGCAAAAGGATACTGTTTTCCTTTGATTGTCTTATCATTGCAATCACACTGCAACTAGTGATTCATATCATATTTAATATGTATGTATGTACTAAACCTAACCCTCACCCTAACCCTAATATATTTGATATGAATTGTTGAAGATTTTTTTTTGGGGGGGGGGTTGTTTTCTTATTAAAGTACTGGAGACTTTCTCCGCTAAAAGAACATTTTATGGAAATCATAATAAATTAATCCAGCTTTGCATGGAGCCCTGCAGAGAAGAATCAAAGGAGATATATAGGTTTATCAAATTCTAAGGAGAAAATAATAACAATCATTTACTTGGCTTTCTTCATGCATATGATTTATTATTTCACTTTATAAACCTTGTTTATTAAGAATCAGTGTACTGATAGCACATATCTCTACGGCTAAGATAATGATAGTAGTCTTTCAATTTCAAATTATCTCGTGCCCATTAACCAGCAGGGTCACATCAAGGAGGTCTGCAGAAAGTGTGGATTTATTGAAGAAGAATAATTCTGGAAAACAAGCTTTTTTATTGTCTGACAGTTAAAGGAATATCTGAGAAGCTTATTCTGATATATGTATTTCATCTAGGTGTTTATGTTTTTAATATATATCTTCTGAGATTTTAAATTTCTGCTGGAATATTACCAAACAAAGAAAAAAAGAATAAAACTGGAGCAAAACAACCTAGCATAACATCCATATGGTGGCAGGCACTGAAAAGTATAAAACAATCTAGCCAAAAACTCAGATTTCTTGGTCCAAAAGCAAACAAAAATTATGATAGGGCAGCAATTTTAATGCTGACCCTGAAATTGGACACATCTCGACCCTCATCCAGTCCAAAACTTTATTGTTATTATTAATTTTGGATGGCTTTAAATCATCAAAATGAAAAACAAGGGCTGCTAATATCACACTTTGGGGATACTTGTATAACTGTGATTTATTGAGGTGCAGCTGGCCAAAATTAACTCTTTTAAGAGGAGTGAACGCACCCACCAATGCAAATATCCGCCACACTACTTTCAGTTCCATAGTGATTTTATATTTTGTTTAGAGTTAAGCAACCTGCAGGTTTTACACACTGGAGCAATATTCCAGGTTCCTTTTGTCCTGAGGGCCTGGGTTTTTTTTATTTGTATAGTTCAGAAAAGCAGAGCATTAAGGGTGCATTAACATATTCTCTAGCGAGAGGCTGCAATAATTCTGGATGGCATCTCTCCATTTCTTTCCAACTTTGGTCATTGCTATACTGTTTCCTCAGGCTCCTTGCTGTGGCCCGATCAAAAGATGAGAGAGATTGCCAAGGCTGGAAGGTAATTACCCCTCCTGTGTCCCTTATGAGCAGCCCTAGGATTCTATCGAAGAAACTTGCTAACAATGAAGTTGTATTTTATGCTTGCCAACTCAGCATTCTGGACAGAAACCAAGAGATGGAGAAAGTCAGGAAAATCTGCCAATGTCTCTTGTGCGCCCGCTACGCTGAATAATTAAAACAATTTAATTTGAACAGCTTCCATTTGCATTCTCTGGCTTTCATATCTCATATTAAGAGATTACACCAGGCAATGAAACCAAAAATGGATTTTCAAGTCCATTTGCGTTAATTTGTTCCACTTTTAAAAGTCAGACTGCATTAAGACTTTGGATTTCTTGAAGATTGTTGTGAGATGAAAAACTATTATTTACTATTTTTGTGTTTTCTCTCTGTCTATCAAAGGTTCCTTTATTATTTTCAGTAGCTGATTAGAAGCATTCATGCCCATTTTCTAAGAAGCCCCCTGAATCATTTTATTGTTCAAGTCCATTTGCGTCCATTGCACTAGAAGGAATCATTTTATTGTTCAGCAAACTGTTTCGTGGGGTGTGGCAATTGTTGGAAAGTGAGGATCTGTGATATGTTAGAGAATATATGGTTAATGGGACAGAGTAGGCCATGTGGCATCAAATCTATTCAGAACATTCACAAACACAAGAGAATTCAGGAGGAATATGACAATGCAGAATTTGGTTTACCTGGCACTTCAAAAAGAATTAAGAAAGCAAATCTGAATTTAAATAAACCACAATTTAAATTGTACACTGAAGCAAGTGGGATGCTTTACTCATTCTCTGTCAAACATTTTTCAATCTGTTTCTACCATGTTTACAATGTTACTCAGATATGTTCTTTGGGTCTGTTTCTGTTTTGGTTTTTGATGTTCTCCATCAAACATCTTCCACTTGGGAAATTACTATTTAAAGCATATTTAAATAAATGGTTCCTTTGATGATACTCTTCTAGAGAATTAATTTTTAATTTAAGCTAGGCTATTATCTTGAATTTTTTAAAAATAGTTTCAGAGTTCTTGGGATAAATCTGGCTTTCCAGAAAACTGCTCATTAATGTGTTAGCCATAACTTTTGAGGCTTTTGTCATATGTTTGAACTCTGATGTTATTTAACTTGGGATAATTTCTGGACCCATGGCTATGATGAAAGTCACAATATTATTGCCATCATCATGATAGACTGGCTGAAAAAATGCAGGTGATCAGCATCAAATGCAAAGAAGGTTGATAAGGAAAAGGATAAACAGCAGTAGCTCCAAAGAGTAGAAGAAGGAAAACAATAAAAGAGTGATAAGAGAAATAAAGAAAAACTCTTAAATGAGCAAAGCTACCCAAAAGAAAGTGGAAAACGAAATAGGAAACCACCTCTTAAAAGCTACAGCAATGCTAATGGATTGAATCTTCTTACCTTGGAATTTGCACATTGTTTTTTGAAACAAGAACTAATCATTGAGTGACCCTTGCTGGCACTAATTAGTCTTTACATGCTGGCTGGAAAATTCTGGGAATTGAAAGCCACCCATTTTTAAAGTTGTCAAGGTTGAGAAACATTGGTTTACTAGTTATTGCCACTGTCCTTCAGCATTTCTTATCCTTTGGCAGGTTTAATTCAAACTCCACAGCAATCCAAATATCTGTGGAGTTCTCTGAATTGAGCTGTCACTAGAAGGAAGTCACAATATTCAGTGCTTCACATGTAAATTTTAATGGGTCTAAGTCTACATGGAGGGAAGTAAGCAGTGGGGTGTCATAAGGTTCCATCTTAGGCCCAGTACTCTTCAATATCTTCATTCATGACTTAGATGAGATAATAGAAGGGGAATTTAACAAATTTACAGATGATACTAAGCTGGCAGGAATAGCTAACACCCGAGAAGATAGGCTCAAGATCCAGATGGTTCTTGACAGACTAGAACACTAGGCTCTATCTAACAAAATGAAATTCAATGTAGAGAAAAGTAAATCCTACACTTAGGCAAGAAAAGCCAAAAGTACACATATAGACTGGGTGAAACCAGGCTCAGTAGTAGTAACTGTGAGAAG
>JANHFN010001974.1:282689-296554 GCA_032468175.1 Toxicocalamus goodenoughensis
TACTTATGACAGCCGAAAGATGCAAAGCAAAGGGAGAAAAATCTTGAAGGAAAAATCTTGAAGGCTGACATAAAGCATTCATGAGATTAGATGCGTTAAACGGGAAAGTAAAAACACCCAGAAAAAAAACCTGGAAAAAGGTATGGCAAACCATGCTGATGTGAATTCACTAAGTGTCATGCTTGACTTAAAAGAGACTTTACTTTTACTGTAGGAGGAACTCCAATGGAGGAAGATTGCTATTGTACCGTAAATTGTTCTTCCTGTCCTGTTTCCTTTAGCTATAGGGATAGCATACAATGAATTGCACTGCATTATCATTGAATGTTTCACTTTATTACAATCATTGTCAATTACCAATGACCTGATTAGAGGGCCAGGCAATCTTGGAGAGGACTAATGGTTGCCCATTATTAGTGTCACTGCCTTTTCTGCTGTTAAAAATAAGCCTAGCGTTAGCAGAGATCAGCTTCAATGTCCAACTTGCCTCAAGGAATGAGAGAAAGAAATTCCTCCAAAATGGGATTTTGCCTCAAGAGCAGGGGGTCCTCTTGTTATCCAAGTGAACTAATTTAACTTTTGTTCCTCGTTTTCCTGGCTGAAAAGGATCATGGATGATTGTTAGTAAATGCTAATGAACTGCCTTTTCCCAGCAAAGGTCTTTGTGTGCTAATCCTGCCTACTGGCAGAGCGGGGTTTTGCAGAAGTGGTCATTTCTGTCTCCTAAGCTGGGGCAGATCTTGACTGTGATAAGCCCTGTTGGAATTCCTGTCTGGGTGTTCTGGCGGGAGTCAGAAGACATCAGTCAACACGCTGTAGTGTCAATTTCTTTTTGGCTGTGTGTGCTATATTGGAGACACATTGGCCAGCTCTGAACTTTTTACCTTCTCCCCCAAAGGAATCTTATGGCGATGAACATAACCACGTGTAACAATTTGAACAAGTAAAGTGCTGGACCATTAGGCCAGGCACTGGATTTGCAATAAGTTAATTACCAGCTTCAGCGTATATGGTTCTGCAAACTTGCAAAGCCACATCAAGTATTAGTTTCAGATTAATTTGGGAATTTAACTATCATATTTTCATAACCATTGGCAGCACAGATGGTTTTGGTTAGGCATTTCCAAGTTCTCACAGCAGTGAAGCACCCAAGTTGAATACAATTCTCAGTTTTGATGTGGGATGTCGTCGGCAAAGGCAGATGAATATAGAACACATCAGTAATGGTCTCTACCATGCTGTGCATATAAATCCATATAACATGTACCAATTGCTTTGCAAATGACAGACCTATAATGTTTGTGGAAGATTTCATAACTGACAGTTGATGATGAAACCTTTCAGCAGCCTGTTCTTCCCAAATTCAAGTTTGATTAATTTGCATATATACTTGCTACTGCTATGTTGAAACTTTTTTTTAAGTGTTCTCAAAAGCAACCACTTTCTCCTACCCCCTGGAGAAAGCATTTTGGTGAAATTCTTATGGGTATTTTTTCTCTAGATTTTTTGTACATCATTTACTCATTTATTATGGGCAAGGAATATAATTATTTTGTCTCATTGCATTATTATCCCTCAGTTTCTTTCTGGTTTCCACTAAATCTCCAGAGAAGCCTTCACAAGGGAACTTATTTCAAGAGTCTTTTTTTCAGATAGAAAAATTGGGGCCACCACAGAGGATGGTGGATTGTATAACAGAAAATAACAATCCAGTAATAGATTGCCCAATAATACAGCAGGGTCAAAATTCCCCCAAGATAAATTTTGAATACATTTTCAAGCACCCTGAAAATGAGCCACAGGGAAGAAAACTTTTAGGAAACCAGAAAATAGATTTGAACAACATTAACCAACTTTCATATAACATTGAAATAAACTTACAAGTGAATTGTTATTCTAAGGAACAAGTTATCTGTGTTTGTTGATTATATGCTGGAGATTCATTAAGATTGAATACTGTATCACAGTAATTTTAGAATAGTTATTTTGATTTTTTTGGGCTATATAGTATGTTCAATGAATCTCTTTCTTTCTCTAGTGCCTCTCTATGTTTTCCTTTGATGTTTTTCAAGTTAGTTTTATTTATTGTGTTTCAATGTTACTATGATATGGGAAAGACTTCTGAAGGTTTATCTCAATAAAAGCATAGCCCATGTTAAAACAAGAAAACAGTATTAAAATGTGCAAGAGTGTTGTTAGATGTTGTAATTGACTATATGTAGTCATTGTATTCTTGGAGAAACTCAATTAATAGGTTTGAGAGGAGTATAAATTTGTCAAGGTCCAAACAGGTTCCCTGTAGGTTTCTTGACCTTGAACCAAAGGGTAGAGTGTAAAGAAAAATGGCAGTTTAGGTTAATTTCAAGGCAAACTTCTTACAACCCATTCTTTTTGAAAGTGAGAAAGAACATGTTGATCAATATTTCAACACCAAATTTTATTAAAACACATTGTTTCGCTTGTTTACTGAATGAATGGGCCATGATGAAAAGCAGATCTCACCAATGGATTTTTGGGCGAATCTTTAGTTTTCTGTTTACAATAGAACTGGAAGGACCTCACAGGCTCATTTGTAACACAGCACTTGCAGCTCACAGTGAACATTGTCAACTGGGCAAGGTTTTTACTTCCTAATTAACTTTTCCAAGTGAATAAGAACTACCTAAGAACACAACTTTCTCACATTTAACCTCCTGCCCTTCCATTCTATTCATCTAGGACATGAGAACAAAACAACTTCAGAAAGGTTTCAGATATTTTATAAACTGGGAAATAGGGTTTTTGTTTTTGTTTTAAATATTTAAAGGGCTTTTTAAAAAGATGGCCTCGTTAAGTTAGTTACTGCCAAACACATACTTGACCTAGAAACGTACATGATACTGAATTTATCTTGCAAGAGAAATGTTTTCAGATAACAGATAATCAGAGTTGGAAGCAGGAGTGGGATTCTACTGGTTCTGTCCAGCTCTGTAGAACTGGTAGCTCTGAAGAGCAGTAGACATAGAACCGGTTCTAGGTCTGCTGCTGTTTTGGCCCACCAGGGCTCTTACCTAACCTTTATTTCCTGGTTTTTCAACCGCAGCTGCTTTATGCAGCACAGCTGCGGTTGAAAAAGCAGGAAAAAAGTGCTTTTTCAACCACTGCGCACCTGCATTCAGCGCTGCTCAGCTGTCCAGGCAGCAAACTGATGATAATTCACATGCGCCGCAGCAAATCGTAAATCACCAAACCGGTCGGATCCCACCCCTGGTTGGAAGGGACCTTGTAGGTCACCTAATCCAACCCCCCCGCCCAAGTAGGAGACCCTACACCATTTCTGACAAATGGCAGTCCAATCTCTTCTTGAAAGTCTCAACTGATGGCGCTCCCACAACTTCTGAGGGCAAGCCTTTCCATTGGTTGATTGTTGATTGTTGTCACTAGAGCTGAACCCCGTAAGCATATTTTTTGCTAAACACCCACAAGCCACAGTATTCAATGTGAGCCTTTTGTCTTTTTCATTGATCTATGAAAAGATACTTGAGTCAGTTTTGTTGCTTGCATATTTAAAAGCAAAATGAACCAGGATGTTTTGTGGTATACATCAAAATTCACACAATGTTCAAGTTTGGCTTCCTGTTTTGTTTGTTTGTGTTTGTGTTTTTTGCAGCAGCAGTCTGAGACTGAGAAAGAAACAAGATACCTTTATAATGTTTTGTCTTGTTTAGGGTTGAATACTACTGTAATGCTGCAGCAAAACTTGCAAACAAATGTTTATTAAAATTAAGCTTGTTTCGTGTATTAGCTACATGAATGGTATTTGGAGTGATGACTGAATTTCAGACCATGGGTAGAAAGAAATACAAGCAATGCATGCTTGCTATAATTTTAGAAAGCCCAAGGGTTTAACTCACAATAAGCCAAGAAAAAAACTTGACATTTTCTATATGTATTATATGTAGAAAACATTTGAAGTATAGGCAATGGAAATATCATTCTTTTTGCCAATATGTTTCCAAAGACCATGGTGTACACTTTATTTCCCATTGAAATCCGACAATAAATTTAAGTTTTGGATTCATCTTACCCCAAGTTTCCCCATAGTTGGTTCACTTTTATATTCAGAAACCTGACACTGTTTCTTCTGATTTTCATCCTCCAGGTTTCTTACCTGTTGGTCTTGGGGCTCATTAATTTGTTCCACCAAGTGGAACAGTAATGAATGAAAACAAATTGAAACTCTCTGTTGCATTCAAATTCAGTAAGGGTGAACTTTCATCATTATTATCCACCAGAATATGTGCCACAAACTTTGTTGACTTCCCCTGGTCAAACCACCTACCTTAGGAAGAGGCACACAATTCTGAGAGGCATACTAAAAAGAAAAGATGGCAGGAATGAACTGAGGCGGATTTTGCTCCCACAAATTTCTATATCATTTATATTTGTTTACTGAAAATCTTACTCTCCTCCCATTTGTGTATCCAGTTCTCTGGTGTCAATGCTCAACGCAACACTTTTATTTTGATTTATTTATCAGATTTAATTCTGATAAATTTAATTCAGTCTCAGAACAAGTTGAAAGGCTGGTTATGGATATGTAGGGAGATGATAACCTCTTTCTAAATGTTTTCCTTTATTCTTGTCCTGTATATTTTTCTCAGCTGAATGTCTTTCCTCCCTCCCTCCTTCTCTCTCGCTCTAAGAAAAGTTGACCAAATGAAGCCAAGCCATGTCTGGGAATATAACAGGTGAGTAACATCAAATGCAGCCTATTGATTTCTCCTGGGCGTTGATGATGTGCATCCGACAGAATGGAAACTTTCAGGCATGTTAATTAAAGGGAACCTGGGACTATTTACAGATCATTCTTTGGGAAGAAACTAATTTTTTTTTGTCAGGCCTGAATATGACGTGCAACCAAGCTATTGATTTAGTGGAATGAACTTTTTTTTTTTTTAAAAAAAATGAAAATCAAACAAAATCATTGCTCATGCTGTATGACAAAGCAGCAGGTGCCCATTTGGTTGAATACAAGCATTGCTGTGCAGATTTTTTTTCCCCCCCCAGTCCCTCAGAAAACGATCAATTTTTCCTCCTCAGTTACACAAAAAGACTCCTTAAAGTGCTGTGAGGAGGCTGGACTTCCCCATACCAACATATATCCTAACCCTTTTGTTAAGAAATAAATAAAAATAAACATCCCCGATCCTGCACAATGCAAAAAGAAAGCCGAGCTGTAGGACATCAATGACGGAGTGATTTAATGTCATGGGCAAGAATGGCTGTTTTAAGGGGCCTCTTGCTTACTTTTCGAAATTGCTCCCCTCTTCCATCGCTTTGGTGTGCAAACGGCAGGTTTGGTTCTCTGCTTGCCAGGTAAACAGGGGCAAGTGAGGCAGTGAGAAAATTCTCTCCAGCCTCGAAGGCTTTGCCTCAGTAGATGGCGATCTTCCCTCACAGTCTGCAGGTGAAGCAATTACACAAGGAGGGGCTTGGGGAGACCGATCTGCAGGAGATGCTGGACCCCTGAGGAAAAACAGAAACAAGATTTTGACTTCATGTAGCTTTTAAAAAGCCTCAGTGCTGCTCACTCACATTTCTGAGCCACTGCTTTCGGATTGTTAGAATGCTCTCTTCATCAACATTGATGCAGCCGTCTTGTTCAGCCTTTTAATCTGAAAAAGTCCATGGAAATCAGAAGCTTTGTCCTCTTGGAAATTCAAGTAAAACAGTTGGACCTGAAACTGGCGGTGTTTGTGTGTCTGTAGAAGAGAAAACATGCAGCAGGTTTGTTCCATTTTTCTCTAGCTCCCCTATCCCCCCATGCACTTAATGGCAATTGTAGAATAGTTAGGTCAGTCGTGTATCACCTATTCTAACAAATTTTACTGAAAGACATAAATTAAAAAAAAGGCTTTTAAGCTTTTAATAAAAATATGATTTGAAAGAGGTGCTACCACATTCCTAATTTTTGCCTGTATAAGCTAATGCAGCTGTTATTCTATAATGTCTATGTATTTTGTAGACACTTTTCTTTGGAAAATTACAATTCACCATCCCTTCAAAAGAAAGAATATAATTGCTGAAGCAATTTTCTGGTACCAATTTAGCAGAGTCAAACAGCCAGTCTGGTCCAGTGTTAAAGCATCGAACTGGAAAACTAGGAGACTGTGAGCTCTAGTCCCACTTGAGGCATGGAAGCTCGCTAGGTGACTTCGGGCTAGTCAATACCGTATCTTTCAGTACAAGCTTACCTGTCAGATTTGTTGTGGGGGAAATATGAAATAGAAGGAGTGTTAGATAGGTTTGATGAGAGTTATTTACAAAAAAAAATAATAAAGGCAGGATTAAAAAAAACCTTTTAAAAAAAATAAATAAAGGTGGGTCTCCCAGGATCATTAAAGTCTCACCCCTTTTTGTCATTTTGATGTTTGTGACTCAAATTATAGTACTTAGATGTGGCCCATGGGACCATCCTGGAAACAGTGAGGAACAGGCCTGAGGTGCCTCTGCCAACGAAAACAGCACTGTGTGCAGCCCTCCCAAGCTCTGTTTTCACTGGTAGAGGGCTGGAGGAGGCCATCACAGCCCCAAACGGAGACTGGGAGGGGTGACCCCGACATGAGTGACATCGAGATGGCCATGCCCACCCTGGCCACGCCCCCTTCCCCTCGAAGTCAAACACAACCCTCAATGAAATCAAGTTCGACACCCCTGTTTGTAAGCATTCAAACAGCAAGATCTCCCAGTCTGGTCTTCTGAAAGCTGAAGCAGATGCAGGGTTTTGCCCTCTCAACATTGCCCAGAGGGAAAATGTAGTTTTGTTCTGGGAATAAATGCCAATCTCTCTTCAATAAAACCAAATGTCATTGACACCTTTGGCCCAATCCTCCTCCACATAGCATACCGACTTTAGCTTAGCAACACATGCCCAGTCTTGCATTGGTGGGATTCAAATTTTTTTACTTCCGGTTCTGTGGGCATGGCTTGGCCAAAGGATACTGCAAAATCCCACTCCCTCCCCACCATGCCCCACTAACCTGCTTTCCAGCTCTGTTCTCCTGTGCAGGGCAACAAAAGAAGACCCAGCCAATCAGCTGGAACTCGGGAAGCAGAGAATAGATGGGGGCGGGGCCCGTCAGAGGTGGTATTTGCCGGTTCTCCAAACTACTCAAAATGTCCTCTACCGGTTCTCCAGAACTGGTCAGAACCTGCTGAATACCACCTCTGTTGTGAAGTCTTCCCCTGGGGAATAGGCCACCCAAGTCCCAAAAAAAGATTAGAGTTTCAAGAACAATCCTATTCCTAGCATTATTGATCTTTTCTTTCTTGTTTTGCCCAACTCTTGCTTTGGAGAAAGAGGTAAGAACAGGACAACCCTCCACCACATCACGTCTCATCTCTATACACCTCTGGCCCACGACATTATTTGCTTTCCAGCTCCGTTCTCCTGTACAGGGCAACAAAAGAAGACTCAGCCAATCAACTGGGACTCAGGAGACAGAGAATAGATCGGGTGGGGCCAGTCAGAGGTGGCATTTGCTGGTTCTCTGAACTACTCAAAATTTCCTCTACTGGTTCTCCAGAACTGGTCAGAACCTGCTGAATACCACCTCTGCAGTCATGACTATAAGACAGTTATGATCCACTATCCCGTGATTTCAAAACGGACAGACATGGTGAATGAGGCATTTATCTCATTATAATACCCCTTCTCATTTAGCCTAGACTGAATCTGATGTGTCTCCATACAAGGGTTGTACTCCACACTCAAATTATTTCAGTGGTGGGATTCCATTTTTTTACTACTGGTTCTGTGGGTGTGGCTTGGTGGGCGTGGCAGGGGAAGGTTACTGCAAAATCCCATTTCCTCCCCACCCCACTAACCTGCTTTTAAGCTCCATTGTCCTGTGAGGGGCAACAAAAGAAGACCCAGTTGATCAGCTGGGACTTGGGAGGCAGAGAATAGATGGGGGGCGGGCCAGTCAGAGGTGGTATTTGCCGGTTCTCCGAATTACTCAAAATTTCCACTACCGGTGTTCCAGAACTGGCCAGAACCTTCTGAATACCCACCTCTGAGTTATTTCCTCTCCCTCATAGCCCTTTTTCATTTCTTCCTCCAGTGATTGACAAGTTCATACATTTCTCAAGATGCTTTCATTTCTGCCCTTATACCATACATGAACGAATACCTCAATATACTTGATTTCCTTCAGCGACAAAGAGATATTTCTTCCACACACAACAATCATAAATCCGGCGTCCTGGTGATCTCCCTGGTGTGCCCAGTCCCTGATTTATGTTGTGAGTCTTCCAAATTGTTTCTTCCATAAGAGAAGATAGGCAGATTCAAGAGTCAGAATAATATGGTTGAAGAGATTCTCTGAAGTGGAAGTGCTATTTGGGTGCTTGAAAAGATGCCGTTTCACTTGAGAAACTGTCTGTTTCCTTTTGCTTAGCAACCGAGGGCAAGATAGCCCGCCGCACTGTTTTCGCAGAAAAAAAAACATGGAACTAACTCACTTCAGGCTTAATAAGAAGAGTTCATCAGAAAGGTTCAGTGGTGATTAGAAACGAAATATGCAAAATGGAGAGAAAATGAGAAGCTTTGGTAATTGATAGAGCCATTTTCACCCCCTCCCAAACAGTTAAGGCATCTGGGAAGAAAAATCTCAATTATCAGGCTGAACACACAGTTTAAACAGGCAAACATCTCCACAACATGAGGTTATCTCATTTACCCTTTTGGTTTATTCATTATAAACACAATCCCCTCTATTTCTACCCATTATTTCAAGTTATTCTCTGCCCGTCTACAAGGATGACACTTAGGGCACTGAACATGGAATGAATGATTATCAGGGTGTTTTCTGAAATCTTATATACAAAACTGATGATAGGTTATGTTCCCTGGTTAAAAGTGGAGCATGGCTGTTGGTTATAAACAAGAGTGTGACTTGCATTGTCAAGTCAAAACCTAATTTCAGTCATGATCTTGTGAGTTAGCTTTGCACCAGCTGCCATTCTCTGCCCAGATACAATTTGCAAAATAGGAATGGTAATTTTGAGTGATGTTATAGAACTGTAATATGTAAATAGATTATTTATATGAAACTTTCTGGACATATTCTGCCTCTGATGTGCTTTAATTACTGGTCCCGAAAAATTTTGTGCAGAAAAGACACTTTAGAGATAGAAGCCAAGATTTATATTTTGGTTTGTTTTGAAGAAACTAGATGTAATCTCAGAGCCACCTTTCCAAACTTCTGTAGTACAGTAGAGCTACCAGAAGATTGGGGGGAAAGCCGATGTGGTTTCAATCTATAAAAAGGTGGGGAAAAATATATCTAGGAATGTACAGACCAATCAGCTCGATGTCAATATCTGGGAAAATCCTGGAAAAAATAATCAAAGATTAGTAAGCACCTAAGAACGAACAAGGCAATCACTAGAAACCAGCATGAGTTTGTTAAAAACAGATCGTGCCAGATAACCTTATTGCTTTCTATGATAAAGTGACTAAATTGGTGGGTCAGGGAAATGCTGAGGATATTGCCTCCCCAAAAAAGCCAATGCAATCCTAGAAGGCATTAAAAGAGGAATAGCATCTAGATCATGAGAGGTTCTAACATCACTTTATACTGCACTAGTGAAGCCACACTTAGAATACTGTATCCAGTTTTGGTTACTATGAGAAAGTAAAGATGCTGAGACCCTAAAAAGAGTGCAGAGAAGAGCAACAAAATAATAAGAGGTTTGGAGGGTAAGTGGTACAATCAATGGTTGAGGGAACTAGGTATGTCTACCCTGTCAAAGAGAAGGATTAGCGGTAACATGGCATCTGTCTTCAAGGACTTATGCGGTTGTCACAGGGAAGAGGAGATCAATTTATTCTCCAAAACACCAGTGGGCAGGACAAGAAGTAATTGGTGGAGGCTTATGAAAGAAAGATCCTATCTGGAACTAAGGAGAGGTTTCTTAGCACTGAGAACTATTAATGAAATAGCTTGCCTCTTGAGGTGGTGGGTACGCCATCACTAGAGATCTGCAAGAGTAGACTGGACAACCCTTTGACCAGGATGCTGCTAGGCCATGTCAAAATTTTCAACTTTCAATTTCCAAACATTAGGAGGGCTCAAAAGTTATGACATACCTTGTAAAGGATTGTAAAGATATTTAGGTTACTTTAACCTAATTTAGATGTTCTTGGTAAGTAACTATATAAATATCATAACTTTTTAACATTTTGTGTCTTTTTAAAAAACATATTTTATTGATTAAATTATTAAAACATTGGACACGGTGTGATCGTCCTGACATTCCTTTTTGTCATATGTATTATAATATATAATATTATAATATATGTATTATAATATATAATACATATTTTATATACATTTATACATTTGTATAATTTGTTTATATCCATAATTACCCATTCCACAACTCCTGCTTATTTTTTATTCTGGGTCTTTCCTTTCTTTTCCCACCATTGATAAAATTTTATTCCATATCTTGTAGTATTCTGTCTTGTTTGTTTCATGGTACATTTTCAGTGAAATAATAATCCAGGCAAGAAAAATGCCTTTAATCAACGCCAGGACATGCACTCTGCTGGAGTTGATTGACTCTGAAGATGTATATGAGTCACCTTTGACATGCAAATGGACTACAGCAGAAATAAAGAAGTTCTTTGATGAACCAATGCAAATATCACATTGGTCCTGTCTGCCCAATCAATAGACACATGTGTGAAACAGGTCACAGAGGCAGCAAGCAGAATGCATACATGTAAGAAACATAAAGGTTATATCCAGTGGTGTGATTCAACTGGTATAACAACCAGTTTGGTGAGTGTGCGCTTTGTTTCATTTTCAAATGAATTACTTACCTTCTACTGCAGCTCCAGTGACTGAAACAACAGAGGCACGGCAAACTGCACGAATCAGCTGTGCTAAAAAAACCAGGAAATAAAGCACAGTAAAGAGCAGGGGCAGGTGGGCGAGGCCAAATATTCACTGGAATTACCGGTTCACCTGAACCAGTAGAATCCCACCCCTGGCTATATCAGAGGCCAAGAAGCAAGTTGGTGGTTGATGTTGAGGAACAAATCAAAACAAGACTTGATGAAACACACTTTTTGTAACTCGGATAATTGCTTTCCGATGTTAGTTTATGATTGCATGGATTACTTCTTGCTTAGCTAGATAAGATTCATGCAGGGAAAAAAAACCCCTTAATTTTTGTAGCACAGGATGTAATCTTGAGAAGATAAAGTTAATAGCATTTGGGTTGCAAGAGACTTTTGTGGAGTATATGATCTGACTAGGATTTACCATACCAAGCTAAACGTTGTGCAATTGCAAAAAAGAACCACAAATTGGAATTCTTGGTATAAAAACACATTTTTTAGAACCCCCTCACTGAAAAACATTGCAAAAATTAATGTTCACCCCATTAAATAACACACTCTAATTTTTGCTATAAAGTTTCCTGCCTTGAACAGACAAGAAAACTCCTAAGGTTCCTTCCAGCACTACAATTCTATGATTTCTATATTCTAAGATGTTATAATTTGAGAGAAAAAAATGAGGACAGAAAGACAGTTCTGCAAATGTCAAAAGTAACTCTCCTTTGTTGACTGACTCATCCTATGTATTATTTTACATCACTAAATGAACTTAGTTACAACACTGATCACTAATGCCAGGCCATTTAGGAATCAATTAAAAACTATCAGTCCCAGGGCAAGTCCTCAGGGATATCTCGGCCAATGTCTCTCTTATGAAAACTGATCATTATCTATGCTTCTATGTCTTCCTTGTCAACTTCCAATTCATAAATGCTAAGTTTGCTTTTAATGTTTGGGGGTTCAAGGAAACAACGGAGTTTGGGGGACTCCAATCACATCCTTGCAATTATTTGTACACTTAAAGTATTTGGGGAAGGGGCACATGCTTTAGTGGATTCATATTTGTGGAACTGTAGATGGTTGTCTGGGGAAAATGCTAACGTAAAGCCTTTATTGATTTTTTGGCGGGAATAATTCTTTTACTGCATCTTAGATATAGCCAATGCTTGGCACAGTCAGATTTTGCCCGTATTTATATTGTATTCAGACTGAGGAAAAATAGTAATAGATAAGTGTCTTTTGCAATACGTGCAATAAGTTTTTATAGTGTAGCAACTACTTAAGGGAAATTAAGCCAACTTATTTCTCAAGAAATAATAGCAATATGAGTCAATAGGAAAGATCTTGCTTTAGAGCAGGGCTGTCAAACTCCAGGCCTATGGGCTGGATGCGTCACGCAGTGGCCGCGCCCATCCCTAGTTTATCAAAGGAGGAAAAAGTCCTGATATGTCACATGATGCCGCTGTGATGATGTGAGTTTGACAGCCCTGCTTTAGAGCATCTGCCATCGGAGAGAGAAACTAGGATAATCATTCCTTATCATTATACAGAGTCTAATATTAATGTTTATTTTCTTTGCTTTAATCGTGCTGTGGTAGACATATTCTGAAATAGAAGTGCATTATCTGTATGCAATACCAGTTGGGCTAGAAATCCAGATTTCAGTGGAAGATTCTGTGTGTGCATATTTTATAGCCCTGTAAAATGAAGAAGCATAATTGGAAAGCTTATTGATCTCCAATAGTTTTGAATACTGTATACAGATTTGTCAGTAAGGAGCAATTGCCAGGACTATGATAAATGGGAGAGATCATGCCTGCAAGGAATATTACATTCCCTTCAGTGTTCAAAGGTACTTGGTTAATAACCTGGTGCTTGTGCCATTTTTTGTAAGCAATGAAGGGTATTAAACACTTTCGGCTACTGATCAAATAACTTTATTTTGATTATTCTTTTCTCGCCTAAACCTTGTTTTGAAATCTATTTATTCCCGTTCTGACCTTATAGTTTGACATCTGAGAGTTCAGTGCTTTTGTGAACTGGCAATTAATTATGTCAATGAATATTTTGGAGGGAGTGATTATACAATGCAGTTAATGGGCCTACATAGTGCAAAAATGTTGCCTTAGTATTCAGCTTGATAGTAGGAAAGCAATTAACTGTGTGTGTGGGGGGGGAATCAAGTTAAAATGTCTTAATTGCACAAATTAAAATGAGACAGGGTCAAACACAGAGTTGAGCATGCCACACAGATGAGAAAATATATAATACAATGGATAAACATGTCTTAAAGCGGTAGTGTCAAATTCAAGGCCTGCGAGCTGGATCTTGCCCACAGTGTGCTTAGATATGGCCCAAGAGGCTGGCCTGGAAACAGCAAAGAACCAGCCCGTGGAGGTCCATTTTTGCTGGCACACAGCTGCAGGAGGCCATTGAGACTGAAAATGGGGCACAGGGGTAGTGTACAGCCCCCCCCAAGCTCTGTTTTCATTGGCAGAGGGCTATCAAAACAAACTAAAAACAAAACAAATGGAGCATGTAAAAAGGGACAGGAAAGGAGAAAGGGAAAGAGGAAAGATGAAGAAAAAGAGGGGAAGATGGGAAGAGAGCAAGGAAGGAAAATGAGGAAAGAGGGGAAGGAAGAAGAAAGGAGAATGAAGAGGGAAGGAAAAAGAAGAAAAGGAAGGAGATTATGAGAGTAAGGGAGGATCTTCGGGAAATCCTGCCTTAGCACTTGGCCACCACAGGTGCCTCTGACATGAGTGAGTTTGAGCTGGCCACTCCCATCGTGGCCACGCCCACCATGGGCATGCCCCCCGCGTTAGGTTTGTGTGAAACACAACCCTGATGTGGCCTTCAATGATATTGAGTTTGACCCCCTGTCTTAAAGCATAAGCTTCTAATTCAAGTCTCATTTCATCCAGATTTTCACTGTTAGTCATCCAGACATTGTCCATTGTAATCAATAACT
>JANHFN010001975.1:5578-18656 GCA_032468175.1 Toxicocalamus goodenoughensis
TGCTGTACACCGCCCCGAGTCCTTCGGGAGAGGGGCGGTATAAAAAACCAATAAATAAATAAATAAATAAATAAATTGCTCTGCCTTGGGCCTCTCAGTGAGGACCATCTCAGAAGACCTTGGTCTCATTCGCTTCACTGCGTCCCGAGGGGGCTTTATCAAAAGGTAGCTGGCCTGAAGAACTGAAGAAGCTTCTTGGATGAGAAGCCAAATGTCTTCAAGGAAAAACAAAGTCCAGCTGCCTTTTGAAAAAACCCCTTTGGGACAACCATGACCTGGATGGCTGAGAATCTCCACAGACGTTTAGCTTCCCTAAGATTTATACCCAGACTTCTTCCTTCTGAGTTGGAATTCGGACCCAGCTGGAGGAATTGTGAGTGTTGCTCATCCTGTTTCTGTGTATTTTGAGGCATTGGTGCTGTGCCCCACACCCTCCCTCAACATGCACCCAAGCTTTGCGTGTGGCTGAGGAGTTCTGGCAAGGAGTGTTTTAAGACCTTGGTACAACTTCCCTTTGTAGTAGCCATCTCACTTGCTTTGCTAGGCCATTAGTGAAAATGGGAAAAGACCGTTTCTCCTCCTCCTCCTCCTCCTCCTCCAGGTCTCATTGTGGTAATTACCTGCCACCCTGATTGTAGAGGGCCTCCACACCTCAGCAAGTCAGTCATGCCTCCACCTGCGGACAAGCCCTTTGCTCTCCCGAGCTGCTTTAGTGGTTGTCTTAAGTATAGCCTTGACTCCGAACCGGGCATCAGATGCCCTTCCTTCTTCAGGCAGGGGTCGGTTCATTTTCCTCCCAAGAGGAGTGAAGGTCAGGGATGGGGCTGGGAGGTGCTGATGGGGACCCTTTTGTCCTGGCAGGACTTGTCGTGCTCCAGGAGAGATCCACGTGAGCCTAGAGATGCGGCTTCTCCATGAAATCCGGTCCCTGGGCTGGTCTTCTCCAGAAATAGTTGGTCTCTTGCCACTGCCTGCATTGGGTGATGAAAGAGAATATCAAAGGCCGTGTCAACATTAATAACTTCTTAAGCCTTCACATGAGGGAGGGTTTCTTTTAGAGTTTATAAGAGACTGTTTTTAATAGCAACGGTTTGAAAATCCTTGATTTAGTGTCTGAGATTAATCCCACAGTAGGATGGGACCTGGGCTTGTGAAGATAACTTTCCCTGCATTATTGCCTATGAATCTTTTTTTTTTGGTCTCCCAGTGTTAGTTCAGAACCGTCTGACTTTGTAATTATTTCCTCCCACAAGGGGGCTTCCAGATGGATGGTTTCCAGGCATCCTGACAGTTTGTAGGCCAACATTGTTGCTTCTGAGTGGGAGAGAGTATCTAGGATATCTTCTCATTTCATGAATGAAGCAAGAGAAGGCCATGGTGGGAGCCTCACCTGGAAGGCCCTTGAGTCAACCTCAGCACTGCTGTTTAACCAGAGAACTAAACCTGTCTAATTCATACACTGCTGTAATGAAGGACAATACTTGGTGTGTTTTCTAAGTGAACCAGTGATGCATTAGTACACTAGCAAGTGTTTACCTGAGGCCCATGTGCACATCTCATGTCAATGTGAGGATCAACATGGCAGCAGCTTGATCATTTGAAGAAAATGAGTGAGAGTTAAATGCAAAATAAAGTCTCTTCAACAGCAGAGCAGCCAAGAGGGAGGAGAAGGCGGAGGAGATCCTCAGAAGAGGAATTCATGGCTGGTGGGAACAAGGAGGTTTTGCAAGGAAAGGAAAGGGGCAGAAGGGGGAGAGGTGGTGATAGTCAGTCCATCATTTTTATTCCAGTCATTGACTAACAGAAATGCTTGGCAGGCCTTGTTTTTGCTACAACTCCTTTCCTTTGATGTCTTTGCTTTAGTGTTTCTTACTCCTTCTCTGTGCCAAAGGGGAGCCGTGCAATGAGTCTGTGGGGCAAGTTCCCTAAATGCTTTTGGTTCAGCTTTCCTAGGAGAGGAAGTGTCCTTTGTGGTCGAGAAGCTCAACAATTGACGGTGCTATTTTCACTTAAAACTTGGAAAACCTCTTGCTCTTTTTACAGGAAGAGCTCAGAAATAGTAGCCACATGAACTATGAAGAGTGATATTTTAGATCCATTTTATTCCAGCCCTACTTCCTTAGTTTCATTTTCTGCTGGACTAAATGGATGTCTGGCTGTTCCAAAATGAGGTGTTTTAAGACTTGTTGGCTGTGCTTTTTGCTTGGAAATGACAGAATTGTAGTTGGAAGCTTAGCACGGCAGTCATTCAAAGAGTGATTTTGGGAAGGGTTTTTTTGGTCACCCAGGGGCTTTTCTTTCCTTTATTACAATGCCTGATTGTATCCTTTTGGAATGCAAATTAAAGATGGAACCCACCGCCAGCAAATGTATGCTGGCCAGCTGGATGTTGGTGTAATTTCCAAACTTGTATTTAAAAACATCCAGAATTGGGGGGTTCTGGATAAAGAGACTCTTCAACAGAATGGAGGGACGTTTTGTCTTCTGTTGGCAATAGCCTGACGGAGGTCGGAACCTTCTTGTTAATCTTTTGTTGAAAGGTTGTCCAAAGTGAATCCAGGAATGAAAAATTGGGTTAGCTCCAAAGCATTCTGGGCTTCCCAGCAGACCTACACTGAACCTCTGTGCCACCCTGGCAGCATCTAGGAGTCATTTCTCCAAACCCAAAGCAGTTTGAAATGCCCAACCAAGGAGGGTGTCCCTGCCCTTAAACAGGCCTGATTGGCTTGACATGAGGGATCAAAGTTTACATGCACCTATCATCTTTTGTGTCAAAGTTTTCATGCTGAGTGTCATCCCCCTCACAACACTGATTGGCACACAATTTGGGCCTCCCTATTCTTGGTCCTGTCACTTACCTGGAGCCCTACTTGCCTTTGTAAGAGGTGATGGATGCATCAGGGTGTATGCATTTGCCCGGTGGGGGAGGGGAGAGGGGGCTCTGTCCAGGATCATGCTACACCCCAGTGAAAATGGTTTAACTCATTAAGAATCTGCACCCTCCAATGACCCCTCCTCCCAATTTGGTGGAGCAGTTTGGTCTTCCCCTTGGAGCAGGAGTCTCCAACCTTGGCCACTTTAAGACTGGTGGACTTGAACTCCCAGAGTCCCTCAGCCAGCTTTGCACTCTGGGAGTTGAAGTCCACAAGTTTTGAATTGGCCAAGGTTGGAGACCCCTGCCTTGGAGGACTCCCAACAAACCACAGAATGCTGGAATTAAGGGGAATTTAAGAGATGCAGGAAACATTTGTCACTGTTTCTTATTTTTCTCCCCTGAATGTAATTTATTTCCGTTTTTAAAAAATATAATTCCTAATCCCGATCAGAATTTTCTTCAGTAGATAGACTTGTTGGAAGGTCAAGAGGCGTTGAGATTCCAGGAAGATTCCCAGAAGTTCCTTAAGTGGCTCTTCTTCTGGGTGCTCTCCCAGAGGTTGGGATTTAAGAAAAAATATTATTGGGATGTGGGCCTCCGAATTCTAGCCTTAAATACTGATTTGAGACCTATTGTTCAAAAGCATCATGTTCTGATGGAAGTTCAGGAGATGCTTGACGAAACCCAGAGAAGCAGCAGTGGTTGTTATCATGCCGAGCAGCTTGGGAGGAATTTACAGTTGTGGGGCTTGAAAGCAGCTTCTTCTTCTCCCTGTTCAGGAACAGAAATATGAGTTGGTGTCGACCATCTCAAAAGATACATCAGAGTTATCGGATTACCCATGAGAAACTGCTTGTTTTTGCAATTCTGTCTTGTAAATGAGCTTGCTCTGCAGCTCCCTTGCCATGTGAGGACACTTTAAAATATTTGCTCTATTAATCTCTGAGGTTGCTTTCTGTTAGCGGTTACAGGACTTTGTCTGAAAAATGGAGTGGAAAATAAATTGTCCTCAAACGGTTGCTATTTTTAAATATATATATATATACCTCTAGGGTGAAAAGGTTACAGATGGACCCACTGAGATAAAAATCTCATTCCAGGGGAGAAACTTCGGGCGTTGCAATTTATGGACTCTCTTAGTTGCTGTAACATGTTGTGGTCAGTCTTTCCAACTCCTTAAAATATTGCAGGTAGTCCTTGACTTGTGATCATTCATTTAGTGACTATTTGAAGTTATGACGGCCCGGGAAAAGGTGACTTGTGGCCAATTCTTGCGCCTACAACTTCTGCAGCCTCCCTGCAGTCCTGGGATCAAAATTTGGCAGCTGACCTGCATTTAGGAGGGTTGCAGCACCACCATTTGAGGCCTTTCCGGAGGTGGGTGGTTTGCCTGATTTACTTAATGACCATAGCAAAAACAGTCATAAAATTGATCGCAGCTCAATGAATGCCTCGCCCTAATTAGGGTTGTAAGTGGAGGACGCCCCCCTCTCCGTATGCCACTCAGCCGTCATCGTGGAAGGTGCCAGGCATTGGCCTGGTGCCATTGAAGAAGTCAGAATAAAACCAGCAACATGGCTGATTTTGTGCATTGTGTGACAGGGTGGCACGTTGGTGCCCCTCTGGGGAGGCTTTGTGGGAAAGGAAGGGCTTTTTGACATAAGAGCATAATTGCAACTATTGTGTGCCTCCTTTGTGGTGTGCACATTGTCATTATGGCCTGCTGTTGGCTCCTGCATCTCCTTCGTAATGTTTTTGGATTCCGGTGCTATCTCAGTTTGTGAGCTTTGGTGAACTAGATCGGGGTCTCCAACCTTGGCCACTTTAAGACTGGTGGACTTCAACTCCCAGAATCCCCTAGCCATCTTGGCTGGCTGGGTGATTCTGGGAGTTGGAAGTCCACCAATCTTAAAATGGCCATGAACTAGATGGGTCTCCTGGGGTTTTAAGGACCAACTTCTCATCCTGCATCCATGCTTACGTGTCTGGACTCTGCCATCTCATGCCAGCTGAACCCCTGTCTGCCCATCCTTGGGCTCTGGTGCTGAAGTTGCGGGGAAGGAATTTTATACTCCAGTTTGTGCCCACGAAAGGAGGATGCCAAGGGCTTGGCCTGGCAGAGGGATTAAATCGGTTGGCAGAGCCTTCCTGCCTGGTCTCAGGTTGCAGGATGTTGTTTTTCCTCTCAAGATCCCTTGGCAGCATGGGTGGTTTTTTCTTCCAGGTGAACTCCGAGGGAGCAGGCCACCAGATACGGCTGGTGGTTGGTGTTGATCCTGTTTGTTTGCATGTGTTGATGACACTCTTTCTGCAAAAATTGAATTTCCTGGATCTCAGCCTCATAACGTAATTTGGGAAAACAGCTGAACAACTGCTAGACATGACTGAGGCAGGGAAGCTCTTGACTGCTTGCAGGCATTTTGTAGCTTCTCCATTCTTGAATGTCTTCTACTGATTTGACCTCCCCGTTTGCCCTGGAGCAGACTGCTGGCCAGCTGTTTTCTTAGCTACCACCCTTGCAGCTGCACAATTAGTCATCTTGGGTTCCACATCTGCATTTCTCTTAGTCTTGCAGAGCTCACCTGGACCGTTTAGCTTTCTGGAGAAGACTAGGTTTTTCTGCAGCTTTCCTGAAGCACCAAGAGGCGTCCCTTGCTATTTCCAGATCAATACTCCCGTTGAACTTGTGCCAGAGGAGCAGGAGAGGCCTATGAAGCGCTTGTCAGAGTCTCCCTTTGCAGGGTTTGTGGCTGATAAATTGACAAGAAGCAGAGCAAATCAAGCTGGTTAGAAGGGATAGTTGCTCCACAGCAGAGCCCTCCATTCTGCGGAGACGCTTCCCTGCTGCCTCCCTAGGTAGCTTTCCCTTCTGCTTTGCCTCTTCTATGCTGAAGCTCTGAAGAAAGGAAGTCGAGAGCTGCAGAATCGTGTTCAGAGCACAGAAACTGCCTTCCATATTTGAAGGCAGTCAATTTCGGTGAAGGTTAAGGGCCTCGGATACCCTCGGCAGAATGGAGAAGAGTGGAGCTTAGTCTTAGTCACGACAACATGCCCCACGCTGGGATGGGTGGAAACATTGCTGCTCTGTTTATGCACATGCCGCCTACCTCTGGTGTGTGTGTGTGTGTGTAGTTAAACCTTTTGTGGGTCCCCCCTCCCAGTATTACTTAATCATTCTTTTCAGCTTTTTCTCTTCCAGCATTTCTGTGCCAGCTGCTTTTCTGTGAAAACGCAAGAAGGTAAAACCTGTGAAATATGCAGGCCCACCCAAAATGCAGCACTTTGCAAAAATAATGGCCTTAATGGTGGCAAGGAAGCTTTTGTCTCCAGAATGGTTCTTTTTTCCAACTCAGGGCTCCATCTCTTGTTCCCTTGGAGTGGCTGATTCTTTTTGGTTACTGAGATGGAAATAAGTAAAGTGGACATGCTGTTTTCCGGTTAAAATGCAGGCAGCTTTGCGGGGCAGGGGGAGGATTGGATGGCAGCTTTTATTGGAAACACTCAGCATTTAAGCCCTGCATTTTAAGTAAGAAAAATAATTGTTTGGATTGGCCAGGATTGAGGGAAAGCAAACTATTTTGTACATCTGTTTTAACACTAATATTTTGAATGCTGCAGGGACATAGTTCCTAGTTAGAAAGCCAAGCTGGAAACCTCTCCAGCATTGTGAAAACTGCTGAAGTTCAGTGGGACTTATTGGCTGTTTCCTAGTGTGATTTGATTGCTTATTGTACCCTATGACTATCATTAAGTGTTGTACCTTATGATTCTTGACTCTTGATGAATGTATCTTTTCTTTCATGTACACTGAGAGCATTTGCAGCAAGACAAATTCCTTGTGTGTCCAATACACTTGGCCAATAAAGAATTCTATCTATTCTATTCTTTGTGTCCAGTTTGCCTGGAGGAGAGGGGGTTTAAACTGCACTCTTGGTCAGATGGTGCGGGGCAATCAACCAGGGACTGCATCCTCTAAAACAGGGGCCTCCAACTATGGCAATTTTAAGACTTGTTGACTTCAATTCCTGGAATCCCTCTGCCAGCTTTGCTGGCTGAGGAATTCTGGGAGTTGAAGTCTACAAGTAGAAAAGAATAGAATAGAATTCTTTATTGGCCAAGTGTGATTCTTAAAGTTGCCAAGGTTGGAGGCCCTTGCTCTAAAGAGAAGCAGAAGAACCGAGACCAGCTCAACTGCAACCAGGATTGTCTCCTGGTTGCCCTGCTTTTGAAACAGGCTATCCAAGGAAACCCGGCATCGTCCTTCAGTATCTACTAGTCAGCAGGATTCTGGAATTAAATTGATTTGTGATACTTGGCTCCATAGTGAAGATCT
Source organism: Toxicocalamus goodenoughensis (assembly GCA_032468175.1). Taxonomy (NCBI): domain Eukaryota; kingdom Metazoa; phylum Chordata; class Lepidosauria; order Squamata; family Elapidae; genus Toxicocalamus; species Toxicocalamus goodenoughensis. The sequence goes on from JANHFN010001975.1 coordinate 12,787, forward strand.
GTTACCTCCTAGTATTTCTCCCCGTTGAGAGAAAAGAAAGTGGGAGTGCGTTTTAATGCAGAAGCACCCATCCAGAATGTTTCTACCTCACCTGCAGGAAAGAGCAGGTGAAAGGTGGCAAATTTTATCCTTGAGCCTAGAAGGTGATCAGGAGGGGGGTGGGTGAGTGGAGTTTCCTTGGGTTGAATCATTGTCACCTAGCTCAGAAGCCCTGGATCTTTCCATGAACTACCTCTCCTTTTCAACTCATGCCGCTGTCCTGGCAACACAACTCCATCTGGACCATTGGAGACAACTCAAGGTAGTGACAAGCTGAGCTTGCTGATCAGAAAGGTCAGCAGCTCCCTGATTCGAATCCCTAGCACCGCATAACGGAGCGAGCTCCCGTTCCTTGTTCCAGCTTCTGCCTACCTAGCAGTTTGAAAGCATGTAAAAAAATGCAAGTAGAAAAACAGGGACCCCTTTGGTGGGAAGGTAACAGTGTTCCGTGAGCCTTTGGCATTTAGTCCTGCTCGCCACATGACCATGGATACGTCTTCAGACAGCGCTGGCTCTGCGGCTTTGAAACGGGGATGAGGACCGTCCCCTAGAGTCAGAAACGACTAGCGCGTATGTGTGATTGGAACCTTTACAAGGTAGTGACAGGCAAATACAGGAGATGAATTGAGGAGACATTTCCTATAGAAAACGAGCCATTGTAGAAGAAAAGATGAGCTCTGCTCAGGTGTGGCACTAGGAGGGAAGAAAGAAGACTGGGATCGGAGTTGGTACAAAGGACCTCCTGTGAAAAGGCCTTTAGACCAAAGAGACTCTTTGTGTACCTGGCTTGCACTGATTCTTTATGTCCTAAGCCTCACCAGTCCCTTTGGGAGACCCTTCATGGGTGACCAGCTGCCCCTATTCTGGCATCCTAAGGACCCTGCACCAAGAGAAGGAGTCTTTGGATGGCCATTGTAGGATCTGGTGCTCCTCACCCCTTCCGGCCCTTAGCTCATTTCACTGTGGCCTAAACACCTTTAAGAGCTGCCCTTGCTTGTTACTGGGAGGCTGGTAGGAGGTTCCCCAGTCCGGACCACAGAAATTGTGCTGAGTTCATAGATCCCCAGAATCGCTTCCTAGGAGCCCCCAGGATACCAGGGGTGGGTTTCACGCCCCCCTCCTTGATTTAACCTCACAAGGGCTGGGCAGCCGTAAGGGCAGCAGGTGGAATAATTCTAGTCAGGCATCCAGAGCGGTTGGCCTGAGTGTTGAAGGGCATGAAAACAGCTGGAGGCCAAGGATGCTTTTCCATGTTGCATCCGAAACCTCATGTGGGGAGGATTTCCGTGATGAACGTCTCCGTGTACAGGAAGGGAGCTCACATCGGTGTAAGTGGGAGGAACAGATGGGGACGGGCTGAAGCCGAGCGCTGGTTTTTGGCCTTCGTATTAAACATGGTGGGAGAAGCATCTTTCCTGCAGCTCCTGTTTCTGCCGTTCTTAGTCCTTGGCGCTTAGAGCTGAAACCTTTGCCATAAATGCCTTTTGGGGGGATTAGCGAGGCCTTTGCCTGAAACTGCCTCAGAGCTGTAAGGTGGCTCAGGCCTGCTTATAGAGTATTAAAATAATTTATGGTTTGGGGCACTCGGAAAGAAAAAGTAATATCACAAACGGCTGCACGGAACAGGTTAGACTGTCCCAGCAACTTGGATTGGTCTGCTTGGCCAGGCTCCATTTTCCAGAGCATCTCTCGAGCCTTTGGCCTCGTTTCAGACATGACGCAGCTGCTCCTATGTGGAATTTGGGGCTGTACAGGGTGGCTCTTGGTGTAGTACATGCTCCAAGAGAGCCGAGGACCTTCTCCAACTGAGCTTGGCTCCTGGTGGTTGCATGGCCACGTTGGTGTTGTTTTCCTGTGTTGCCTCTTAGGACGGGGTCTCCAACCTTGGCAGCTTTAAGCCTTGGCAGACTTCAATTCCCAGAATTCTGGTTGGGAATTCTGGGAACTGAAGTCTGCCAAGGCTTAAAGTCTTAGGAGGTTTTGGAGGGGGAAGAAAGAGACTTTAGGGTTGCTCTTGGGTGTCCCAGTTGCCTAGTCTCCTGTCCAGGGAAGGGTCAGGCCGAGCGATGCTTCGCTTCTTTGGAGATCACTGAACAACGCAAAGCTAGATCATCCAGGATTCATATGGGATTTTGTAGCATTGGTTTTACAGGGATCGGGTGAGACTCGAGGCCCGATGAAAACGCTGCACAGCAACCTGCAATGAGGCTTTTATTTCCAATGTTTGATGAAGAATTCACGCTCTAATTTTGATTATTCTTTATTATGACAAGGCCCTTGCCCGTTTGCTTGTCTGTTAATGATTTGTCTTGTTCTCTTCTTGGATAATTTTCCTAACAGTGACAATATTTCATCCACCTTTGCGTGAATATTTCAAGAGGTGTGTTTGCTACTCCAGAAAGAATTAATTGCAATGGAGAGGTTAGAAAGTTGCCCCTGCTACCTGTGGAGAATAATGGCGTAGCAGCCTCCGCCAGAATGAGCCGCACCAAAATGGTGGGAGGTGAGCTGACATTGGGAAGAGCCCAGCAGTGGCTGAGTAGTGAAGGGTTTGGGCAGGAACTGCAGAGAAGCAGCTCTTTGCTTCAGGACCCGGATAAGCCAGTTTCACACGACTGGGGGACAAAATGGAAACCTGTTCATGTAGAGTATATGCCTTCTGAAGATTGTTCAGAGGGATTCCTAAGACACCCAGAAGAAGACTTTCTCTTCCTAATTTTCAAGGGGAAGTGGAACCATTTCCTGAAGAAAATGCTGGTTGGGGGCTCTCCAGAATCAGCAGGCATCTTCAGCTGGTGGCTGCCAGGACTTCCATCCATATTGGTGTTTCGTACCTGCTTGTAGTGTTTGGCAAGTAGCAGTGGTCTTAAATCAGGACCACCTTCCTTTCAGCTGAATTGGATCTTTAGGAAACAAATGCAAGGTGTTTACTGTCCGTAGCAAAAGGCTGGAGTTTTCTTCATCTTGGAATGATCTCTAAAGAGTTTCACTCAGAACTTCAGAAATGAAACAAAGGAGAAAAAAATGGTAAACTCACATGTGCCTGGGTAAAATTAGTCCCGCGAACTGACTTCTCCAGACGGATTACATAAGGAATTGAACATCTTGTTTAAAAACAAATAATTCATTATGCAGTGATGCAGTGATCAAGCCATACTGTTTCATCTCTGGAGATGCCATTTTTGGTGGGGATTTTGATAAGTTTGGTCATTGAAAGCTAAAAGCTATTACACCACCTGCGTGCTGATCAACTGGTAATTAAAAAAATGGATGGTAGATACGGCATTTTATGGGACTGAGGGGATGAAGCCCATTCCCTTCCTAGCTTTGAACTTGCCATTTTACCCTGGTCTCGGCCTGGACGAGTTTCCTGAGTCGAATCTTATAAATATCAGTGAATTATCAAAATTTGCATACTATAATTTGAGACGTTAATAGATCACATTACTTCAGTGCAATCCAATTTAGGCAGGTTTCTTTTTTTCTTTTGCATATGTAAAATGCCATCTTTTTTTAGAGTGGCTTTTAATTAGATCTGACTGTGTCCGTGTAGGATTTAGATCTGTGGAGGATTTAATAGCAGCCCAAAGCAGAACCTTCCTTTCAAAGCAGTGGGAAGGGAGGGATACTGTTCCTGTCCTTTCTCCGTCCCCTCCTTCCTCTGAAGATAATCTCCCCAAATACAGTTTCTGCTCCTGAGGGTAGATGGGTCCAAGAAACGTGGATAGGGCAGCAGTGGGATGTCCAGGATACATTTTCTAGGAGGCTTTCTGTGCACATGTCTTTTCTATTTTGTTTTTTGTTTTTGTTTTAAACAAGGTTAAGGAATCGAAAGAATATGTTGTGCCTTCTTTCCCCTGTGGAGTGTAACCCCGTGACCCTCAAGAATAGGTTGGCCATGTTGCGTAGGAGGTTGCTGTAGTTTAGGGTTCTTGAGCCATAGCAGCAGCTTTTAAGAGGTGTGGACATGAACTCCCCAATCCATGCTGGCTGGAGAACTCTGGACGTTGAGGCCCACATGTCTTAAAATCGCCACGGTTGACAAACGCTGCTGTGATTGCAGTGCTGATGGTCCACTCTGCTCCCTGTTCTGAAACTCAGGTCCTGGTTGTGTTAGCAAAGAGGTATCCCCAGCACCCTGGCTTGAATTTCCTCTGTAGTCTCCCACCCCCTCTCCAGTAGGTCCATTCAGTTGACCAGACATTTAGAGGACCCCTATGAAGCACAGTGATACTTCAGGGTGAACAGTCTGCCCTGCAGCACTGCAGATCCAATTCTCCTAACCAGCCTTGCCCTTCAGAGATCTCACGGACGTGTGGCCTGGAGTCAGAAGGGTTCCTGAGAGGTTTAATGGTCTGAATTTTGTTCTGTTATAAGAAAGGCAACAGCTGCTGCATCTAATCCTCAGGATCTCTCTGGTCTTTGGAGGCTTCCACCAAAGATGCTTAGTCTTTCACATCACTTAAGAGTTCCCAGTATGGATGGTTTAGTATGGTCTAGCTGAGACTGGAAGGATGCAGTGTTTTGTGTTTGAAGTACAGTGAATTTGTATGTGTGTGTGTGTGTGTGGGGGGGTCCTTGAAGATGGTTTTCATTTTTGCAGGCTGCCGGGCAGACAACCATTAAAAGCAACCATTTGGAGAGTATCTTGTGGTTTAACAGGATGACAAGAGCAAGTAGCGGTAGATTGGAGATGATTTTATGAAAATGTTCTTGAGTAGCCTAGTCTGAGTGTTTATGTGTATAGCTGCTATTCCAAAATATTCTGGAGGAAAATGGAAGACAATGTGAGTGTACAGACAACATATTTTAACCTGTTACAATAATTTTGCCCTGTGTATAAGCCAAACAATGCTATGTTGTAGAGCATCTACTTACAGCACCAGAAATCTCTTTTTCTAACCCAGCCTCCCCAGTCCACCCCGTAGATTTCTTCTAACAGGCATAGAAGACGTCCTGTCCATGCAAATGGGATTTGCATACCTTCTGCGTGACACAGTGAGCTCTAATTCTTAATGCTTGCCTGAGGCTCAGAATGCCGGTTCTTAGGAAAGCTACTTTTCCTCATCCCAGTTAGATGATTATAAGTCTGATGGTTGCAGTGTCCAGTCTTAGAAGCTGCAGAAAGAGGGGTGGGCTTCGGTAATTCTGGATTGTGTTACATCATGTGGTTATGGGCTTTGAAGACCTTGGGTTGCCTTCCAGAATCGGCTCTCTTTATAAGGCAGAGCATGTAATGGACCTTCGGTAATTGAAAGATGAGCAAAACAGAGGCTGCTAGTATTGGTAGATCAGCCTCGCGTCTCCTGGTTTTTGGAAGTGCCTCAGGGATTTTGAGATTAATGGGTTTCTGAGCACAAAGAGCTCCATGGATTCCAAGAGGAGTTGGTTCCTTTGGCATAAACGCGAGTTCTCTTTTTTCCCATTTCAAATTCTGATAAAGCCAAGGGAAAAAATACTTTTTGGCTAAAGCTTAATCTGGCAGGCTCCACTAAAGAATTAAACATGCTCCCACTCGTAGTGAAAATGATCTGAAAATGATAAATGCCTACGCCGGGGAAAAAAAGAGTTTCAAAACAGTCTTTCATAATCAGGAAACATTTTTTTAAAAAAGATATCCCTGGAATGCTGTCTGAGGTAGTTTATTTATAGCCTGTGCATTAAAGTGAAAAAGTACAGGAGAGGTCTTAAGTGGCAGGCTCCCTTGAAATATTGCTTTGTTTAAATAACAGAATTACTCAGACTGATTTGTTGGGAGGAGAAATCAAAAGACGTGTTTAAAAGCAAGGGAGTGGAAGGGTTGAGGGACATTACAGGAGGTGGCGGGGCGG
>JANHFN010001975.1:32475-72452 GCA_032468175.1 Toxicocalamus goodenoughensis
TGGGTTGAGCTGGAGCCTGTTCCTCCCCATCCAGACCTGAACGGCCTCCAGACACTGGGACATCACTTTAAGGGCATATCTTATTATTCATTTGTCATTTGCTCACACACTTGTCATCATCATCATCATCATCGAATTGTGGCAGGTGCAGAAGTTTGGACACCCTTCCATTTGACTCCCGTTGAAGGGATCTCACACCTTCAGTGGATCCAAGGTGATGCTAAGACTATTTCTGAGCTAGCTAAGTCCTTCAGGGAAAAATGGAAGACAATTCCAACAGCAAGAAGAGGAGACATGTCCCAGAGCTGTTGCCTTGACTTAAAGAAAAATGACCTAAACATCTTCACTTGCCATATTTGTGGTTTTCTTGTGTTGACTCTAAACAAAGTTTCAGAAGTGTCTAAATTTTCACTTTAGTGAATTTTCACTTCACTAATAATGTTTCCAGATAAGTTATGGGCTTTCAGAGCTTTGGCAAAAGAAGGATTGAGAAGTGAAACTGGAAGAGACACGGCCCAGTGTTGACGCCTGCTTCTGCTTTGTGTGCTTAACAAAGCACTTTCTGCCCTAAACACCCATTTTTAACACTTTGCAGTAATAAATGGCTCTTGGATGGCCTCATTTCTGGCAAGAAGCATCAGGCTAAGCCATTACCTGCTCACAGCATTTTCCTTCTGCAGTGACTGAGTGGATGAGCTGGTTGATTCTCTATCCCAGGGCTTTGATCCTTATTCTTGGCAGGTTTTTCTGCCATTGACATCTCTTATTAACCTGTCCAGATGTTGACAAGTGGCGGGTCTTGCTTGGGCAAGGCCTGGTTTTTCAGTTGCTTGATGATATGGGGGAAGATGCTAAAGTCAATTAGCATGGCTTGCAGGTAAAATCATGGGAAATTTGCAGCTGGCAGGGAGTTGACTCGTGCGATGGCTTTGCTGAGCTGGAAGGCAGAATGGGCATCCTGTCACCCTTTATTGATTGACGGGAGATAGCTGTATTTCCTCATTGAATCAAAACGTTCCTGAGTCTAGAAAGGTTTTAAGATATAAAATAAAGCTAAGCTGAATAACACTCAACCATTTTGTGGCTTTTCTACCCAGTAAAACCCAGTAACATCATTGTCTCATTGAAACACTTCCTTTTGCCCATTAAAGGACGTTGTTTTATGATTGCATCAACAAACATAAAGCTTTTTTTTTTGGCTTTATGCAACACATTAATACGGTTCTTATTCTTAATTAAGTTAACGTGAACCTTCAAGGGTTTTAGCATTGAAGTTTTATTATTTGTATATCTGTCTTGGATACTGTAATTTGTGTTGGTTTATTGTCTCATTTTCCTGTTCCTTTGGTTTTATGAAAGCCACTGCAAACATTGAAAGTTTTTGAGCTAACAAGAACCCATTTGTGGCCTTCACTGGGTGAGTACCTCAGGTTCTCAAGACCCGGGTTGTGCTCCTTTAGTTCTGGGGAGACCTCTTTTGAATTTCATGAAAGTTGTGTCTAGGACTTTGTGACTGATCCCTAATGCCAACCTTAGTGCATGGAGTTACATCTGGGAAAAAGAATGTGTCATTTTAAGAGGAAAACATAATGCTCAAGAGAGCACCAAGGACCCCTCCTATGGATCTGAATTGCAAGCAGCTTTTTGAATTGAAAAGCAAAGTTTATTATAACTGCATGTTGAGATGCAACCTGAAGAATTTAAATTCCTAGCCCTCGGTCTAAGAAAACCCTCTACATGGTGAGGTATGGTTATCGTTCCTCTTTTGGTGACGGTGGTGGCTTCTAATGGGAATTGGAAAGGTTATTGGCTTCCTCTTCCAAATTCCTCAAGTGAGTGGGATTGATGGGGCAGAAGTCCTGGTGGGCTGTGGTTGGCAAGGAGAACAAGAACTGCTTCTGATTTTGCAGCTATTGTCCATCTTGATGCCAATCGGGGAAATCACAGGCAAATTTTCTCCGTGGCTAGGGATGAAGGGAAGGAGTGAACATCCCTTCTGATAAACCTTTGGCAGAAGGCTGTTCTGAGCTATGGGAATGTTCTGTAGATGTCAGTCGTGCCTCCCTGCCACGTGGCTCTTAGGCACAACCTTAACTTTTGTTTCAAAGCCTACAGAGAATGCTCACAAATCAACCAAGCAGCGTGAGGCAAGATGAAAAGTGTGGGTGGAGATGGCAGAATCAGGTACATTCCCTTCTCTTTTAATCATGAATGGTGAAAAAAAGATCTCCTAGCAGCGCAGGGAGTAAATAAACCTTGCTTGTCGTATCTATCAGGAGTGGAGTGTGCGCACGCACACAAAAGCATAGAAGGTGGCATGAATTTTTCATTCAGTTCCTTGCATCTTCATCCGAGAGTGGAAGATTCAGGCTGTTGTATTAATAAGCAAAGAGAGGCCATATTTGGTCCTGCAGTAATCTTCCCATCTGCAGTGCTGGACTTGTCCAAGCTGTACCTAACTGCATTAAGGACAATAGATTTTTTGCTGATGGCAGCCTTGAGCTGGACACGTGAGGTGTGTGTGTGCTGGAACACTTTCCTGCACCCCGTTTCTAATCATCTGCGCCATCTGAGATGTCAAGTCTTCCTAGGACCCCCTCCACATCTCTATGGAAAGTGAAAGTGATCAGCTTTCATGCTGACAAATGGAAACTGTCATTTCATTTTTATCCCCAATTATACAGCTCCGGGACCAATTTTTCAGGTGGAATGTTGGAGCCATTAAAAAGAAACAAGTAAACTATACCGCATTCCATCATTTTCTGGCAGCTGCCCAATGGTCTGTACCCTTATTACACATTCATTTTTATATAGATATTTTTCTGCTGGCTTCCCCTGTTTTAACTCCCTATTGTCTTCTGTGGAGGCAAGACTCTAAAGGCGAGAGGATGGCTCCATGTTTGTCTTTCTCTCTGTCTGTCGGTCTCTCTCTCTCTTCTTAGATGGAGACTTCAGATTCATAGATGGTGCTTTCTGCCCACAGATGGTCACTTCTGGGGCATCTTTCTCTCAAGATGGATCAGGGTGGATCCAGACTCAGAGGCTGCAGCAAGAGGCTGAGTTTGCAGCAGACCTCCTTGGATAGAAAACAACTCAATTTTAATAGCACCGAAAAAGCTGTTTTATTGAAAGGAATTCTTGCTGAAGAAATATTTCTTAGACGTTTCCCTCTTATTTATCAAGGAAAGCTTATAAGTTACAGACTTGTGTTTGTGACATATACAATACTGGAAGATGAAACAGCTTTTTGAACCTGATCCTGTTTATTAAAATTCTTCCTTTGTAGTATCGGGAGATAAAAATCTGAAATCTTGTATGTTCAGTTATGCGTAGATTCTTGTTTCTGGGTTTTCCCCCCCTTTTGGCTGATGGAGAGCTTCTTTTGGCAGCTGTTAGAAACATCCCACTGACACTTTTGTTTTATATTGTGTGTGAGTGAAATTATATGGTGCTCGGTCCTTCCTTTGTTCCTCTCTGGTTTGTTGGCCAGACACAATAGCAAGGAGCAGCCGCTTGCTTGGTACTTGAATAAGGCTCCTCCAAGGAGACTTTTTGGTTTCCTGCCTGGTATCTTTCTACACTAAAAATCTGCAGACTGCAACCTACCATCACCTTTGGATCTAACAAGGTTTAGAAAGCCCATCTTATAAAATCCCTACAATAACAGACTCCTGGTTTATGCAAAAGAGGCTTCAGGAGCCAGGGGTATGCACAACATTGGAAAAAAGCTTTGTTTCATGTTAGGAAAAAAATATGGCATAATTTAAAATGCTCTGTTGGAAAAATCTGGCAGAAGAACACTTACATTTCTACAGGGTTCCAGCCCTAATAACATAAGAAACTGGGAACAATTTCCTCCCCTCTTGATTTTCTCAGCGCAGAACCTCCAAAGTAGCTGAGTCTCCATTCTTAGTGCTACCCGACACTCAACCCTACAATAAGGTTGGCCAAGGGAATGATTTTTTAAACATTAAAAAAGTCTCCATAGGAAACAGTGGGTGAATATTTTGATTTGATTTACTGGGTAACTGGTGTGAATCATAACTCCCAGATGTAAAGGAGGAAAGGAAAAATACCCCCGTTTCGGTGAACAGTCTTAGCGTATTCACATTCTAATCTACTCTGTAACTGGAAGATTATATTCTTTCCAAAGTAAGAGAGGGCTGATGTGGGCAGAATGATATCACTGAATTTGCAAGCTGAATCGAATCAGGTTAACATGCCAGTGAGGCATGTGGTGGAATTATTCTTCTATTTGGCACAAGTAATGCCATTATTTTGTATAGGCGAGGGGCAGAATTTAAAACTCTCTGCCCTGTTTCCTGTTTGCCCACCTGTCCTTTTCTACCTGTGATCCCGTGTTGTACCTGCTGGGGCCTCAGCATCTTTAGAACACCCAGAGAATCCCCAGCCATTGGCCCAAAACATGTTTATTAACTGGCCTCCTTTAACTATGAGGCCTCTTGAGATTCATCAATTTCCAGATGTTCTGGTGCCATAAATCCTTCTAACTGTTCCAGTTAAATGCCTGCTATATCTTACCAGAACAGCTTGTTAAATCTCCAACTAAGTTTCTAAATCCATTTGGTAGAATTCTGACTAGTCTCTAAGAAACCTATAGGCTGTGCTGTGTCTTCCCCTCTTCTAAGATCATTGTAAAGAATCTGGAAGTAGAGGCGTCGATGGCTGTAGAACGTCCAGCGGAGAGCTTGCTGGACAGAGGAGAGGAGGATGTTGGTTGATCTTGGCTGGTCTTTGACCCTCTGTTTGCACATAGAAGCCATTAGATGAATGTGACAGATTCTTCATAATGAACGTAGTTTCATAAATCCTGTTTTTGTTGTTTGCGCCAACAACATATGGTGTGGCAGGGCTTCCTCCCAGACAGGCTCTCGGCAATAGCCTATCTTTCTATTAGGGAGGCCATAAAAGATGTCACGGTTGGAGAGAAAAAGGGAAATGCTGCTCTGCAAATGAAATATATTTTATAAAACTGTCCGTGACCCCAAAGTCAAACATGCGAAAGAGTTGATAGGCAGAGTTGTTTTGCCAGCAACGATCCAATTATGAATGCCGTATTTCTCTTCTGCTACAGTGCCTGTTCTGCTAAAAGTCTTTTCATTAAACCCTTCTCCCCAAGCCCCCTCCTCAATTTCATGCATCTCTTTGCCATTTCTCTTGGTGCATCATCTTGTGGTTCTTCAGGATGCAAGAAAGGGCATGGTCCTGACTGCCAGGGCGGGCTGGGTGGCAGCAGGCAGGAGAACAGAATTTGGCACAGAGGAGGATGGCCCAGCCTCCAGTCCTGCTTTTCATGCTGGACTTGGCTTCAGAGAATTTTGCAAGGCCATTAGAAGCCTTTTTCTCCTACTTTATATATTTAGTAGACAGGTTTATGCTTTGATCTGCTTAAAAAATGTGTTGATCAGAATCAAAGAAGAAATCAACCTATCTTAGATGGAGCTAAAGCAAAAAGCTCTGGAAATCTATTTTGATACGTGCAGAACGAAGCTAATGCTGGACACGAGCGTGCGCAGAGAAAAAACAGATACTGTTTTTGAGAAAAAAGGGAATTTGTTGGAGCGGCAATCGTGTTGTCCGGTGTGTTTACATATACAACCCATCCCCCATGCTTTCCGTCTATGCATTTATGTATAATTTAGAAGGGCCCCTGTAAATCAAGCAGCAAACTTGCCATTCATGCCTTCATTTTCTCCACAACAGTCACCCTTGTGGGGAGGTTGATCTGTGGGGCTTTGAGTCCATAGCACCCAGTGACACTCGAACATGTTCCTGCTTTGAATGATACCTTGGTCTGCTCATCTACAATACATGTTACAACACCCTTGTTTTGGAGCCCCATCTCAGAAGGCCCTTGAGCCGAACCTCTAGCCTGGAGTGGTAGGGCTGCCCAGTCCCTTCTCATTGCTCTTGAGGGTATCCTTGGGTGCCAAATATATGTGGGAAAGGAGCATATTCTTCCCTTTCTAACTGCAGGCATTCTCTTCCCTTAGACGTCTAAGGTGCCTTATAGGAAGCGACTCGACCGCTAAATTGGTAGATTCCTTGGTGGAGGACGGATAAGTCTCTTAGGGAGGGGCTGATCCTAATGTTTAACATATTCCCCCCATTACACATTTAAGGACCTTTCGGCTGTTTTCTTGTGAGTTGGTTGCTTGTGCCTGCAGGCCAAGAAGGATACCAAAGGCCACCCAATCCCCTTTTGTGGCCAACCCTAGCCATCTATGCTCGGCCTCTTATAAGTCACCCTGATTACGCAAAGCCTCTTGTGATCTTCCTGTGTGGATCCTCCAGGGAGGGCCTGATTTAAAAGCATTGCTCGGATGAGGAATTGTAGGGCGGGTTGAGGGGTTTGAATCCCTTCCGTGAGCCTTTTCCCTGTTGGATATGTAGTGTCATATTTGATGATCTCTCTGAGGGTGGGAGGAACTGGCTAGCTGCCAGTTGCTTACTTAAATATATAGATGTTTGCCCTGAAACAACGTCTCCTGAGTGCTGACGGGCTAATGAATTCAAGGGGCTGCTTTAAACCCTCTTGGTGTAAAATGTAATCCTATTAAAATAATTGAGTATTTCCAGAGCAGAGAATTCCCTCATCTGCCTGTCTCCCAGGGAGTCGGGGATTCATAAAAAGCTGGCTGGCCCATCCTCTGGATGACCTTGGGCTGGTTTGGGTGTTCGTGCATTCCTTTTGGGAACTGTCAGTCAGCAGGGCAGCTTGGAGGTCATAACATGCTGCTGCGTTGAGGGGCCGCATCTCAGATTATCTTACTTGAGTTGAGTTGAGTTGAGCCCTTACTTCAATGCAAGGGCAGCGTTTCAGGGCAGAGGGTAGCTTCCGTTTGAACGTCCATCTCGTGCATAAGGCAAGAATTTTACCTTTCCATGATATGGAAGTTCAGAGACGAAGGCATCCATCTTTTGACATTGCACTGATGTGTGTGTGTGTGTGTGGGGGGGGTTGTCACTGCCCCAAAGTGCTACCCCTACATGGAAGTAACAACTCCATTTTTTGTATTTTTGCATTTTAGTTTTATTTAAAATATTGATATATTATGCCTTCCGTGCAGAGTATCCACAGATGGGGTGCAATAATTTGGACAGAAGATCAACCGAGAAGTCAACTCTTTTTTCTGCTGAAAATTGGTGCAGAAAATGAATGTTATGGCCAGTAACCTGGGGGTTGTTAGATCACCCGAGTGGAAATAGATGTGTTGGTTTTCCCCGTTTAATTACAAAAGTCACCATCCCATTTGCTCTAACAAGCACTTGAAAAGAAATGAGAGGCTTTGATCCTCGGGGGTGGGGGGGCTTTCTTATGTTGGTCCTATTTCCAAAGAATGGGGTTTTCTTTCCCTTGAACAATTAACTGTCCACAAAATATATGTGGTACCACTTATGGTGTGTGCTGCTCTAATTTTAAGGAAATGGCTGCCCTGGAATGAGTGTACCCGTTGTCAGTGGCTGAGAAGAGGACTTCTTGTTAGGGAAGATCCTCATGGGATCCAAGGTTTTGTGCCAGGCCCATAAGGGGCTCCCATCTTTTTTTTGGGGGGGGGGTGTTAAGTGTCCTCCACCCATCCTTGAATTCCCTCAGTTGGTGGGTGTCAGGGCATTTTCTAAAGCTGTCAGGGTGGCATCACTGCAGTTCCGGAGCATTGGCTCAGGGGTCCTTTGGTCATGTTGGGTGATAAGCTGCAGAGCCTGATAGAGCTGTCTGTCCTCTGAGACCAGATCCAGAACATGAGAGCAAAAGACATTTTCCCTCAGAGTGTCTTCTGCAGGGAGAAAGAGGGTGGTGATTATTGAATTCTTCCCAGCGTGTATTTTGGGGAGATGAAGAAAAAAGCACTTTGCAGTGATATGTGTCAAATGTAGGAATGCCAAAATGGCTTGGTTTGCACCTGGAAAGGTGGTTTGATAGCATCTTCTTATTAAGCACATGTTTAAAAGCCTCACACTGGGAAGAGAACGTGGCATTGTGCTTGGTGTGTGTCCCTCGCCTGCCTCGGAACGGTGGCTTGAAATGCATCCTTGCTACTTTGATTCTGCTTGCAGGCTGCTTACGATGCAGGATTCGAACGGAGCATCACAGAAGGGAAGTCAGGAGTGTGGGGTCTTCAGGCTCCCCTCCTGCCTGGAGACAGGCGTCCCACTGGGCCAGTAGAAAGGCAGATGGATTGTTACCACAGGGGTCTGGGACAAAGATGGGGGGGGGGAGCCTAGGCCCCTTCTCCTTGAGGCAGGATAATCCTGCCTGGAGGAGGATGCACAGGAGGGGCCCACTGTCTTATGAGCGGGTGGTGGTGGTGAGAAATGCTTGTGGCTTGATCTCTGGAAAGTGGAGGGGATTCATGCCCTTCCTTCTCACCAAAGATAAACCATTTCTGGTTGAGCTTGAAGTGAATGGAGCCACATCTGAAGGATTCCACCTGCAGAGGCTGTGAAGGATTCCTGAAGTCTCAGGGATTTCCCAGCCACAACGGTTGCCCCCCAGCCCTGAATAGAGGAATGAGTCAGGTGGTCAACGGGCATAACTTCCATCCTGCCAGAGTGTCATCTTGCAGCTGAAACCAGAAAAGCAAGGAAGAGCAGAAAAGCACAAAACCTATTTACGGGGCTCAATCTGATGGAAGTGATGGAGCAGCTGTTTCCCATGATGTTCCCTCTAAGGTGAAGCGGTCATGTCTGCCGTGACTTGGATGCTGTGATTAATGTGCCATACTTATACTTAAAATACCGAGTGTCGCAGCTGCCCTGGAAGGTTGGGATGATTTTCAGCACCTGAAATCTAGATAAGGTGCTTGGTTGAGTCAGCTGACTTGGTGGTTGACTGAATCTTCCAGGGAGTCCTAGATAATGCATGCCTCACGGGGGCAGAAATGTTTCAGCTCTTCCACAGAGGCCATCAGGCGATGGTGTCCTCAGTGGCTTTGTTCTCTTCCTGGACAAGGAGACAGACTCAGCCGGTTAGACAATGACGACTTTCCTCTGGGTGAAACTGGTTAACCTCCAACCTTCCTAAGCCTGGTTTTGCCTGGAGAAAGAGCTATTTGGAGAACAGGCACCAGTATTTTAGTCATTCCCTTATACTTGGCTACGAGGGGCGAGTTTTTCTTTGCTGGATGGAAAGACGCTCTCTGTGTGTTTTCAGCGGCATTTTCGTTGTGTTTCCAGAGCCAGCAAGAATGGAATCATGTTTAGCTATTAAGAGCAGCAAAAAAGAAAATCATGTTGATTCATCTACTGTGGCATTCTGTATTTAATCCTGTCCGTGCCAGCCAGTGAAAACCACAGCTTAGTGTTTGTTTTGCGGTTCTCGTTAGAAAGTAGGTATTTACAACTTGCTGCTGCTCGGCTGGATGAAATCCCTCATGGGAACAAAATTGCCAAGCTGGCCTGGACATTTCCGAGTTGCATATCTTGTTTGTTCAGCTTTTCTTGCCCTTTATTCCTGCTTGGAAGATGGAATTTCATTTCTAATCATTGTAATTGTGGACAGAGAAGTTCTCATGGGCAGATTGGCAGCTACAAATGCCAAGGAAAAAGGGGAACTGTGCCAGGATCTGAATTAGGAGCAGTGGCTTGGCTAGGATGGCTGCTGGCATCTTGGCTGCGGAATTTAGATTTCTGAAATTGCAACTCTATTCCTTTTATTAGGCTATCTTCATAACGCGCACATATTTATTTTAATTATTTTTTCCTAATGCATATGTAAAGCGCAAGACTTTTCCTTAAAAAGTAACAGTAATTTATTTTATCTTAGAAGCATTAAATTAGCTGTCAGCCATGCTGCACAGGTGAATGGTGACTTTTGAATAGAATTACCAAATTGTTCTTTCCAAAACATTTTTCATCCGTCTTCTGCGATTAAAGGAAGTGGGGTGGGGGCAAAACGGAACATTAAGGTAGTGGTCACACGACTCCAAGAGTGTTTCAGCCTAGATAGTGTTTTTCTGCACTCATTACAGAAATTTGGTAACCCTCACTTTTCACACGTGCCTCACCGAGACAGTTAGCCAAGCTGCAAACCGAGGGAGGGGCTGAGGAACCCTAGAGGGTGTGCTTGCTTGGAGCCCATGCTGGATTCTTCACAGAGTGGTGCCATCCCCTTCTCTTGGCTTCATGGCAATTTAACATAGGCTCATCACACAGGGGGGAACCATGTATAAGCCTAGGCAAAATCAGGCTTAAGACTATAAATGTAAATCCATTGTTTTGAACCTTTCTGACCAAACTGCATGGTCCAGAGTCCAAAGTATTAGGACTGGTACCAGTTTCATGAAAGACTGGGAGGCTGATGACTCTCTAGGAGCTGAATTGGGCAGTGCCAGACCAGAGTCCACCTGATGAAGCTGCCCCTCCTCAGATCCTCATATGAGGCCCTCTCAGCCATACTTGGGGTCTCATGTAGTTTTGATCCTGGCTTCTGCCACAGAGGTTCACCTCCTATGGAGAGATGTTCTCCTGCTTGTGGTATTGGAAGTCGCAGGTGTCATGCTGCTAGCATCATGGCCAGGAAGGTTTTCCTCTCTTGGTTTTCCAGATGGGAGTGATGGGAAAGCATGGAGAGCTTTCTTGAGGGGCCAGAGATGGCGCTGACCTTCTCTGCTGCAGGAGTACGTGGCCTGCCAGTGCACATTGAACAACTCTGTGGCAGGATGATGGGTTTTGTGGTTTGGCAACGTGGGGTTGAACCCGTTGATCGGAGGGAATCTCAACAACATTGATTGGCATGCTGTGAGTTAAGGGTGGGGAGAATTTATTATAAGTTTATTGTATGCTCAAGCTCTCTACAATAATCTGAGCTACTAATAGTCGAAAGGTGACAGATAAGAAGAGTCAGTAGAATTCAAGGTGGGCTGGATGTAGGTCTCTTGTGGGTGCAAAGGGTCTCAAGACCAATGACGTGCTTGACTCTTCCCTCCGTCAGGCTCAGCTGGGCCATCTCCTCCAGGAGAGTTGGGGTGGCAGCTGTTCACGTGATTCGGCTGCTTCCTGGGGCCTTTGGGCTTAACCCCAAACTGCGCATTGTTCACTTCTGCTCTCCAAGCAGTGAAGTGAGTTTCTATCTGATAAATGGGACTTGCACGTTTCCCCCACAGCCCCTTTTCCTCCAGATTTGTTGTTTTACTGATTGTAAACATGCTTCTAGCCCAACTTGTTTTTCAGCATAATAAGGTCTTCTGCGAAGAGCGGCTGGAGGAGGGGGAGGGGCCCTGCAGCAAGCAGCTTCTTTCTACTCAGCCTTGCCTGCCCACCAGCGGCCCCTCCCGAGTCCCCCTTCCGCTCAGTTATTAACCCATCTTTCAGCTCTCGTTGGCAGAGGCTGCCGGGGGTGCGAGTGAGCGGCTGGGGATGGGCCTGGGTAGTAGTTGGGAACTGGGTCATGCCAGGATTACAGCGTACAAAACACAGTCATTTGGCTGGATAGAAAGGCAATTCGGCTCTGTCAAAGGCTGTCCAGGACAATCATGGAAGCATTGCAGAGGCAGCGTCTCCATCCAGGCCCCACAGCAGAAGGGCTGCAGGCACAGCAGAGCTCCCTTGCGGTAGTGGCCACAGATCGGCAGAGCCGATCCAAGAAGGCTTCACCAATATCTGGCAGGGGGACTTTGGGCCAGTCTCTCTTTCTCTGCTCAACCCACCTGGCAGGGAGCTGTTGGGGGAAGGGACAGGTAGGAGGAAGAAGGAATATTGAGTATGTTTTCCCGCTTGAGTTATTTATAAAAATAGTATAAGTGGGATAGAAATAAGCAATACATAAATAAATCTGAGTATCCTCACAAAGACCTTTGTTCTTTCGGCCCATGTTCTGAACTGATTTGAGAAGCCATTTGATTGGTTGACTCTTTGGCACCCTCACCGATCGAATTGACTTAGATGATCGTAAGCTGTGAGTTTGCTGACGTTTTAAGAAAACACAAGATTAGGGCCAAGTGCCAGGTTGGGGTATGTCAATTAAGCTGTGAGAGGAACGTGCTTGAACTGCACTTGCCATCTCAACATTATGCTGCCTGGTCAGGTTGGAGATATGGGCCATGCAACCTGGGGGGAGGGAGTGGTGTCTCCTTCTGGTGAGCTGTGGTTGTTTGGATTTGCTTGTACACTGTTGCTGAGCAGGGCCTTGGGGCTTCATTGGAGTTGTGGCTTATAATGACGGTATATGTTTGTTATAACATACGCCATCTATATGTTATATCTAATACGTTGCACTCTTCTGATGCTTGTTCTTCTATGGAAGGCCTCTTGGTCTTTGAGGAATGCTGGAGCGAATGGCCAATCCCTAAACCAGGGGTATCCCAACTTGGCAACTTTAAGACTTGTGGACTTCAACACCACCTGGCTGGCTGAGGAGTTCTGGGTGTTGAAATCCACAAGTCTTAAAGTTGCCAAGTTTTGAGACTTTGTAGCTTTCTGGAAATTCATCGTGAGGCCAAAGAAGCTGCACAGTTTAAGGAGCCTTGGAGGATTCTCCTTCTCTTTAGAAACTTTTCCACATTGGGCTTTGCAATAGCAAAGGGAACTGCCAATTATGAAGAGATTAACCATTCCAAAGGCACGGAGGAGGAAAGGAGGGACTCCAAAAGTTTCGGCCTACATCTTATCCTTCAATGGGTCTCCGGTGCAGGTGCATCCATTCTGCCCGGGTCATGAGGTCTTCCTGGGAGCTCCTCCTTTACGTGCCTCTCTTAAGGGACAGAAGCTGGAACTCTTTTGTCTGGAACCTCCTTCCAAAAAGATGCCCTTGGCAACCTGCTTGGGGCTCATATTTCACCAGATATTTTAAATGTAGACAGCACCCCAGCTTTTTAATGAGCAGGTTTCGTTTTAGAAAAATTGTGCATCATCTTGAAGCATCATTGCTTGAAGAATGTTATTACACTGTTGTTCATTAAATAAACCTGGGAATTGGCAGCCATTTTCTCTAGGCTTCCATATCTTTGAAGAATTGCAAAATTCTTTACTTTACTCTGATACTATTTACCAGCCAATCCAAATTGGATTTGCTTGGGTGTAGAACAGATGCTTGCTACATCCGGGCTTAAAGGAGAAAGGCGATGGCCTTCCTGTCGCAATGGCCTTGCACAATGTCATTCAGTTGCACTTGGTGAACATTACCTCCTCCGCCACTCTGTCTGCTCAGGAGAAGAGCTTCTACAGCCCTTTCCTCCCCCCTTCCCCGAGTCCTTTCCTGAAAAGGAGTCATTTGGTCACAACATGCCTCCTTCCATTGAGTTAGAAGAAGTGGACTTGGTCTCTCCAGCTGGGGGCTGCCCGTGCAAAATAGCAATGCTTCTCCCATGGATTCCAGACTGGAGTGTCTCCTGAGTTGCATCTGGAGATTCTATGGGTTGGGTGTGGGGCCATCTGCACGCAAAGCATGCCCTGGTGAGCTGATTTGCCACTTCTGGACCCTTTTGCAGAGGCTTTATGAAAGTGTTGCGTTTGACCAGAGCGTTTGTGCTTTGTTAGGAGCTGCTTTGGCAAAGCTATGATGTTGATGACTGTGTTGACCAAAGAAAGGGGGAGATGAGGACTAATATGAGCCGGGAGGCCATCCTTCCAGTTCAGGAACCCAGGTCCTCCTTTCTCTTCCCAAAACTCTCATGGCCCTGCAAGGAATGACGTTCCCTTCCTCATTTCATCCTTTGGTGTCTGGATCAAAGGCTCTGGAATGGGCTGTTGATTGTCTTCTCCAGGGGCAGCTTGCCTTGAGTGAGTCCCAGGCCTCTTCCTGAGATATGGAGGTTGCTCCCCATAGCAGTACTTTCGATTACAGTCTTCAAGGTTAATTTGAGAAAACACAGCACTGTCGGATTCTCTCCCACAACTCCTGCGAAGCCTGCAATGAGGACAAAAGCAGACCGAGCAAAATGTAAATAACTGATTTCTGGTCACATGTGTACCATCCCTCCCAGCCCAGCACTAAACACCAAATCATAATTTCTGCCATTCCTGTAATTAAATCACACGCACAATGTTAAGTAATAAAATTCATTTATATGAAACATCAGAAGTGACAATGTCTCTGTGATTAGAGACAAATTTATAATGGTCGGTGGTAAACGTTGCGTTCAGCTACTCAATTCTGTTTCGAGAGCTGGCCATTTTCAAGTGCAGCCCCTGACGATTTTTGGCTTGCACACTTTAAACATAATAAACTCCTGTGTGTAAAAGGCTTGTCTCACAAGTCAAATACTCTCATTTGGCAATTTATTTTGTTCTGTTTGCCTATGTTGGGGATGATCCCGGAGGCTGAGCTGGATCAGACATGCAGATTGTCCTTCCGGCCTCTTCCGGAGGGTCTTTGCACATTCTACCATTCCTTTATTTCTTCCTTCACTAATATTTTGTCTTTATATTTTGTCATGAATTTAAAAAAATAAAATATAAGCATAATATTGCTGCTGCACTGTTCACACGATCTTGATAGTGGGGGAAACACCTGTTGGTTGTGGCAGGAAGATAGATGGCCAGGGTTGGTGGATTGATGCAGGATGAATCCTCCCTCTTCTTCTCCTTCGAGAGGACCCGAAAGGTGGGAAGCAGGGACAAGATGGCTGCTTCTGATGCAGATTTCTAAGGAAGGGAAGAATCTGAATCCAAGTACCATCTGGAATCTTTAGAGATCAAGGCGTCTCCTGGACCCCGTGTTCTTCCCAAAAGGTGGGGGGAGGAGGGAGAAAATCCTTGGGTTAATGAATGAGGAGTGGGCAGTTAAGACCCATTCCCACTGAATGAGCTTCGACCTCCGGCCTATCCTCATCCCCAACGGTGGTGGTGGTGGTCATGCTGGCCTCTGGGCTTCCCGGGTGAGAAGATGCAAGCCGTTTTGACCTCCCCATTCTTAGCTGCCAGGACGGCCCCAGGGAAGACTGCTCCAAAACCTCAGGGAAAAGCAGAGCCTCCCAAAGCTTTGACCAGCCTGGGACTTCCTGCCATTTTGGAGTCTTGGGAAATGATAGCAAGATGGCGTTTGAGAAGAATAGCTTGTTGTGAGGTAGCCCAACAGTGACGCTGGAAAATAGTCTTGGAAATCTACTCAATAACATTAACACTGCTGCGTTTTAACTGCAGGTTGGAGGTCAAAGTGGTGAAAGTGTGAGAATGGAATGTGGTTTCCCCATCTCCAAAGAGGACAGCTTGTGCCTCCTCCTTTGGCTGTGTGGTTCTTAGGAAGTGTACCTTCTCAGGAATGGTGTGATAACCTCAGTATTGTATGTCCCGTTGCATTTGGTGGTTCACCTTTCCAGCAAGCACAAATGCCTTTGATGTGAATCTCAAAGCCTTTTAGAAGGGACCAGGTCTCTACTGGACTCAGCCTTTTTCTGCCTGCCCAGAGAAGCTTCTAGTCAACTGTGGGGGAGTCCGCCCCCAAAGGAAGGCAGAAGCTTTGTCCCGTGGGGCCTCCAGCCCTACAGCTTACCCTTCCTAACACCCCTTCTTCTGCATCTGGGCCTGGAATCTCTTCCACTGCATTTCAGGCCTGGGCTGAGTGCATTGTACCTGAACTAGCATTCTGCTTTTCGTTGCAGCTCTTCTCCATAATTCATCTCCTTCCTTCCATAAATAACACTGTGCTGCCACCACTTCAGTAAACTGTGAATAGTTTTCTCACTGTAAAACACAAATCCAAGATGATTCCCTTTTATAAGGTGCGAAGTCAGAGATTTGCCCAATTTAGATTAAGAGAGCTTACTCTGAGAGGAATGTTTGCCTCCGAGAAATAAATAAATGTCGACATAGCTTAGATTGGAGAAATGTTTGACTTCATAATAAGTTTGCCAGGCTGCAGTGCTTGAATTTTCATTTCCACGGTGTCCGCAGTCCATTGCTGGTTGAGCAGGTGGCCCTTGCTAGATGTGGGCTTCTGTTCCGGCATGAAAGGATGAAGGAGTTCATGGCCATCCTCTTCCTCCCATAGAGACTGCAGCAGCCAAAGTTGCCAGAGTCCTGGTTAGAGGTAAGGGGTCTACCCAATCTCAGGAACCAGCCATCTTGGTGCATCCAAGAGCTCCATTGGCTGTGCTGTCATCCAGTAGTCTTGCTTGAAGACTTCTCAGAGATGGCCAAGGAGCTGTTGGGAGTGGAGAGACCGGCATGACTGGACAGAAGGGGGTCTCCTCTCCTTCACCAGCCAAGTGGCGGGGGATGGGTGGGGTAGAGAAGATGACCACCAGGTGTCCCAAGGAAGCTATAGGGATCCCATGGTGGCACAATGAGATTTGATGTAATTGAATATGGAAAACAGGAGAGTGTGTATTGTGTAGATGACCCAACTCTGACTCTTAGAAAGTATCTGCTATTTTCCTCATGCTTAAAGAAAAGGGGGGGGGGAAACCAAGACCAAATCTACAGCAACAAAAAGTCTTTAATTGTGGTCTTGGTTAAACACAGGTGTAAGCACAGGTGAGAAAACCACAGGTAGGGAGGAATGCCCCCGGTCTCCCTTTTCTGCTTCTGAAGGGAGAACGCAACAGTTAATGGTTCCCCCATAGGCAGCCCAGAAGGCACTCCCTGCTTCTGTATTTGAACCCTAGGGAGGGAGGGAGAGAGAGAGATGGGCTTCAGCAGCACAAATCCACAGGAAGAAGGTCTGTCTGTTGGTGGCCCCTGTGTGGTTGGCCAAGAGGTCCTTCCCAGATGCTGGGTTGGTGGGACATGACTTGAGAAAGAGGCAGGGACAATTTCAGTCACATTAACAGCCCCAGTTAACAAAGACAGCCATTCCTGCTCCTGTTTGTTTTGTTAAGAGCCCACAAAATGATTGTTATGGAAATGATAGGGAAGGAGCTGCTTTTATCTGGTAAGAATTAAAACCTGCAGTGTTGGAAAATATCGTAAAGGGTTCAGAGAACGAAAAGCTTAAGAATGAGAAGCCGCCCAATGCCAAACGGGGTTGGGGGGGGGGAATGATTCTGGGGGAAAATCCTTCGCTTGCTTCTCCGAGGGGCTCCCCCCATTTCAAAGAGAGGCACATTTGCTGCATAATAGCTCGAACTGCTGAAGTCACACTCGCGGTTACCTAGCAACAGGTGGGAGCATAACGAGAGAAGAAGGCGCGCATGACTCTCGTTGAAGTGGGTAAAAGATACAGTGTGCGGCTGGCTGGCTTTGCCTGCCTTCTCAGAAAAATCAAAGAGAAAATGGGGGTTTCAGCTTTGCATTTTGTGCAGTGCCATCTGGGTGTGTCTGCTGCACATGTGTGTTTATTCCCCGTCTATCCAGCTGATTCCTCACAATCCATCTACTAGAGCAGGGAGTTGAAGTCCTTCAGGCTTAAATTTGCCAAGGTTGGAGACCCCTGCACTAGAGAAAAGCAATGGTTGGTTGCAGGTCAACAAGTCCTTTTGTTCTTCTGCATTGCAAGGCTTTTTGCATGTTCCCACACGCTCATCCCACCGAGGGCTTTTGGCAAGGAGGGGAGAAACCCATTTTGGCTTTGATACACATCAAGAAGACATGATGGGGTCTCTATTGGAGGTTCTGGGTTTCTTGCTCTTTGAAGAAACACTATTCTCACTCTGGACACTCCCAACTTCGAATAGGCTGCTTGCATTCTGAGCATTGTCTGTGTAACTCTTTTCTGCAGGCAACCTCGGGTTAAAACCCAGCGAGGGTGTGACCATGTTTTAAAGCTCTTTTGGGATCATTGAAAAAGCCGCTCCCTTCAACGGGGTCTTCCTTCCACAGCAGGCCCCTTCCTCTGCCCACCATAGGTGACTCGGTTGAATGGCATCAACCACAAGAGCCTCAAACTTCTACTCAAGGCATCATTGGTATGTGTTGTTGTGCAGAGCCGTGTAAACATATTTCCCCCACAGTTACTCACATTTAGAATAAGCCTCTCTGGAAAAACGCTGCCTCTTATCTTCTCCTCCCTTTTCAGGGTTCTTTTGAGTAAAAGGCTCTCCTCTTTCTACCAAGGGGCCATCACTCTTTCCCTGTTTACCTATTTCTTCCTCCCAGTTCTGCTCTCCAGATGCCATGTAAATAATTGCCTGATAAGCAGATATCACTAGAAACACTGGAGTGTCCTCCAGCTGTTCTCAGTGTTTCTGTGGCTATTGCATTTGGCACCTTCTTGGAAAGGAAAAAAAAATCAGCTTTAACAACACAAGACAATTTGTATTATGAAAAGTTGAGGACGAAGTTCTACTTAGCTCAAGTGTCAATAAGAAGAGACTCTCAAAACATCAAGATGAAGGATGTGAGCCGAGAGCATTTGTGGTATTGAAATGCCGTATTATTGATTCTCGCTGTGTGTGTAGTTGGAAGTGTCCATCCACAGGGAGACATTTTGCCTGGCAAAAACAGCAGGTAGGCTTCTTAATGGCTTGTTTAATTGCTAAGTGCTGCCTTGCCAATAAGTCCTCTGAAGCCACCAACCCACACACAGCTATGCTAAGCCAGAGGCTCAGACGGAGCGAGCGAGCTCTGAGCTTGGCTACTTTTAGCCATGATGGTTAACGACACTGGGAGGTGCCTCCGAAGCTGCAGACGACAATTTTTAAAGTTTTACCTCGCTAGGAGGTTGGCTGTTGAACCTGGAACTTTCATTTGTGGAAAGCAGCCTTCCATTCGGGATTGGATAGAAGCCCACTTTGGTAAACCTTTTCTGCCTAGCCACCTGAGGATCCTCGTCCGTGCTTCTCCACTTTGTCCACCCTGGTTCCTTTCAGAAATGCGGTAGAACCCAGCTAATTCCTTCTATGCCAGTTAGTGACCCTGCGTGTCATCCGTCAGTGGCTTCAGAAGTGGGGCGGCGGCTAAGGAAGCTTCCCCAGGCATGCCCGTGCCATTTCCATGATTGTTTCTCTGCTCTCTTTGTCTTGGCCATCAAGGGGATTCTGAACTTGGCAGGCACCCCCAGTCTTTCGCTCCCCATATCCTGAAGCCGTAGGATGCGTCTGTGTAGCAGATGGAGCTATTAGGGAGCTGTGCTATCTTGAAGAATTGCTTTTCCAGGTAATCAGCCAAGCTCATTTAGGTTGCCGTTTCCCCACCTCGATATGTCAGCTCGGGAAGCGGGAATGATTAATTGCTGCAGCCTGGATACTGCACTAGAAGAACCACACTGGGGGTGTGGGGTATGTATGGGGGGAGGGTCGTTCCAGGGAGTGCCAGCACCCCAGGGAGCTTCAAGCGCTCCCAGGCAAAGAGAGGGAGACAGGAGGAACGCGGCGGATGGTGGCTGCTGGGTGTCCATGTGCAGAGTTTCTGTGGCCATTGAACGTTGGCCGCCCCACGGGAGGAGACGCACAGGAGCCCCCACGGCTTCATGGGGGCTCCCATGTTATTGCCATGTTGAATTGACTCCATCAGCATCTCTCCTAACTGACTCCAGTCACACTTGGAGGAACACGCCACAACGGAGATTAATACATTGAACGAGCCCTGTTAAATATATAGGCCAGTTATATTTTAAATGAGTTGGAAGTAATTTTTGGGGGAGGGCACAGAAATCAATATAGGTTAATGGCGTTTCTAGTCAGTGATTTTTATCTGAGAACCTCTATTTTTGTTGAGCAGGACTTCAACATGAGCCGCAGAGCGGAGCGGGAGATGTCCTACTCCACGGCTGGAGAAGCCAAGGTGGAAAGTGGATCTTCTTGCTGAAGTGAGCAGGTTTTTCTCTGGGGGGGGAGGATGAGTACCACAGAGCAGGGGTCTTCAGCAGAGGGGGCTCCATGCCAGCCCTTGGCCCGCTTTGACACTCCCGCGCAGGGTCTGGGCTTCGTTGTTTGTTGTCCAGTGCTGAGTTTTATGAGTTGGGTGCCATCCAGGATTGCCCTTATAACTGGTTGAGGGGCTCCACACAGCAGACTCTACATGTCAATCATAAATGAGCAAGGAAATCTTTTCTCCCTCTTTAATTGAGCGTCTGTGGGATATAAAACTGGCAGGATGAAAGCTGAATTACCGATAGCAATACCAATAATATCACTACCACCAGTTTTGCTCAAACTACTTCACCGTAGCTTTTGACATATCAAACATTGACGCCTCTCTTAATAAAGGTAGTTGACTCTTGGGAATTTTATATCTTCATTTATTTGGTCTCGCAAAAGCTGGATTCAATTTGTCTCGCAATTTATGGCCTCTGCTTCCGCAGTAGGAGGAACATGTACAGTCTTGTAAAGCAAACCAAAGGTAGTTTTTAGCTGAACTGCAGAGAAGTGCCTGTGCTGAGATTTATTTTCCTTTTTTTAAAAAAAACGTATTTATTTGTTCAATTTATAAACCACCTCAATCACGCGAGCAACTCAGGTGATGTACGGTGTAGGGCAAATGAAAAACAGTCATAAAGAAGTCAGAAAGGATTTGCTGCAGTGAAGTACAGAGATGCCATCCTTTCAGAAATGCGGTAGAACCCAGCTAATTCCTTCTATGCCAGTCGGGGAAGCAGGCCAAATGCCGAGTCATGTGCCAGGACATGGGTCTTTGGGGGGGGAGGTCTCTCTCACAGGAGCTCTTGGGGGGCTTAATGACCTTCTTGGGCGTTCCTATTTCTCCTTCTTCAGTCTCATGTGCCAATATCTGCCACATAAGACTGTTCTTGGAAGAGCATCTCTGCTCATGGAATCACACTGGAGGCCCGTTTTGTGTGGGAGGCGGCTACAGCATGTTCTCTGCTTCACAAGCAGCCAACTCCAAAATCCGCTTTCTAGATCCCTGTTACTTTCCATTTCAAAAGAGGAGTGTGTGAATGGGTGGATATTTGTAGTAGAACATTTTGTGGCTTTGTGGGCACATCCAGGAAGTCCATGGGCAGGGAACTACGGCCCCTTTCTGACCTTGTGGACTTCAACTACCAGAATTCCATGCTGGCTCAGGAACTCTGGGACTTGAAACCCACAGGTCATAAAAGGGCCATCGTCCCCCACCCCTGAGGGGTCCTTCATAAGAGGGTCCATAGTTGATGTAGTGGGTCATTTATACAGCCCTATTTCCTGAGTGGTGACTTTGTAGGGGCAGAGCTCCAGACTGTTGGGCTGCTTGGCCCTTGAACAGGTGAGCGGCACCTGACCCGAACACCAAACCTAGCACTGGGAGGTTGGAGAGGGTGGAATGCCTAGTCTGTTTCATCAGGAACATGGCTTATGACTATTTTAAGATGCTTACTTTTTTGCAAGAAGGGGTTGCAACCCCCAAGAAGCCAGCGCTAAATTAAAGGGCAGCAGTTAAAATATTTATGCCTTGCCTTTGCATCACAACAGACCCACGAGCTGGCTTACAGCTAAGCAATAAAACAATAATAAAACTATTAAATGTGCAAGGGGGGATTTTATTCTGAAGGCAGCCAAGGGCTCCAGGTAAAGCTGAAGGTGGAACCTGTGAGTAAAGCAAAGGAATGCGTGTTAGGAATGTCGTGATTGTTTCTAGCTCTTCGCCTCCTTCTCTGTGAGAAGATTCACTGCGTCTCTTATCTTCGGAGGGGCTGGAAGCTGTGAGGCATTTTCTTGGGGCTGCCTATGTTATTCCAGGGCCAGGATGCTTTGGTTGCCAGCAGGTAGACAACCCTTTGGCTGTGCAGCTATTACAGGAGAAGCGGGAAAGGCCAAGCTGACCTTTCATCTCCCGAATTCCCGGGGATCTGTCCAAGAATAAAGACGGAATCCATAATGCGAAGTGATGGCTTAAAGACACGTATTTCATGAAGTTGTGTTAATGCAGCTCAGATGCACTAAGCGAAATAGGGAGGTTTCCTCAAAACTCACATTTGTTTTTATTTGGGAAGTAACAAATGCCTGTAGCAAGATTTTGAAGTTTAATTGCCCAGATGTAGATGGCAAGCAAGATGAAGCATTACAAGAAGACATCTGTAGATGAATGGATTGAGAGAATAACCTCCGGGCATTTGCCTACAAGGAGACATGTATAAATGCATTGATTCTGAACCTCTGACATCAAATATTTTGTATAGAAATGTTTAAGTGATGTTTGATCATTTTGAATCAGATGACCTTTTTTTGTGGTTATGGGAGCTCCTGAAACCCATCATCCATTCAACGTTCTGTAAAGTTATCAAGTACAGTTTCCAGCCATAATCTCTGATGGAAATGGGTGGCCACAGCCCCAAACTGACCTTCCGGCCTCTGTTCCCTGCCTGCCAGGGCTGGGGTTGCCTTCTGAATCCCTGCTGCTTCGTGCTTTCTTGGGGGCTTTAATGCCCCGAAGCTTCTGCCTCACTGGAAGGTTTTATTTTGCAGGTTTGCCTGTCCTCCTCCTTGGAGTTGACTTGATTTATCATTTGAAATTGGAGGCTGCCGTGAAAGAGGTGAGCGTGGCCATCTCTAAGGCTCTGGGGACAAAGAGGCTCCGGCAAGACTCGGAACAGACTGCAGCTGCTAATTGAAAGGATGCCTAATCAGATTTTCACACCATTATGTTCCCCCCAAAAAGGGATTTTTATGCATTCAATGGTTCTTCGTGTATGTAATTTACAATCTTGATGGAATAGAAGCAATGAGACTGTGTCTCTCAGGATTAAAAACTTTTTTTTTCTTTTTTCTTTTCTTTTGCCATTTCCGTATGTCCAGTTCAGTAGACATGCCCAAAACTGTTGTAAATAAACAAATAATAAATGTTTGTGATTTAAGTGAGCCTTATGGCCTTGTGGGACCATCTGATGATGTGCTTCTTCCAAACTCAAATATAAAAAGCGTTCTTAAAATCCATGCTGGTATTTGTGATCTTTTGACTAATCTTGCATCCATCCTTGTCTTTCTCTGCTTTCTGTAATTCAGTGGTCCCCTACCTTTGCAACTTTGCAGATTGATGGGAGGGAAAGAAATGGTGGCGTGGGAGTGGCAGGCTCGCATGCCCAGCTCCATTTGCACATACGTGTGAAGCTCCATTGGTGCAAGCGGCGGGCATGCCTGCAGCTCATGTCAATGGAGCTTCACATGTGCCCGTCATTTGCACCAGTGGAGCTGCCCACATGTGTTTGCCCACCGTTTGCACGGCCCACTTCCAAATGGGCCATGAACTCTTTGTGTGTGTGTGTTGATGTAATGTTGATGGGAAGACAGGCCAGGCTTTGTTCCAGAGAAGTCTTACTTTGGCTTCTAAAAACCTGGATCTTTCCTAATTTTATTTTGCTTTCATGACCTTCCTTTTCTTTTTATTGGCTTTTTTCTAAGGATAGTAGTGTAACAAGAAGTTGGGAAACTTACAATCTACCAGCATGAGAGAGCCATAAAAAGAACACTGCATTCTTCATTAAGATAAGGAACTCCGTTGTCCTTGATATCACAGCAAGCAAACAAAGAAAATAAGCAGCTGGTAGAAAGAAGAGATCAAAAGAAGCAATTTAAATGCCAGTGGGCACATCCTTGACTTTGACTTGAGACATCTTTTGAATTCTGGTTTGGACCTGGCCAGACCAAATGGTTAACTTGTAAGGATTAGCTGAAAAAGATGGGAACATAAAAAGAAAAGAAAGATCAGAAGCCCCCAAGTTTATAGTCCCTGCAGTTCAGAAACGAAGTCAAAAGGAAAATTACCACAAGAAGATATTTGATAGCTTCCCCTTTTCCCCAGCGCTTCTCCAGTTGGCACAACCCTCTTCCCCTGGCAGAGGCAGCACCTTTTGGTGGACTGTCGCTGGTGGACCCCAGATTATGGTAAATGAGGTAGAAAAATGCAAAACAGGGTTGCCAAGAACAAAGATGAGCTGAAATAAGTGGAGGGAGAACAACTACCCAGCATGTTTGAGACTTCATTTATTTCAAAAACTTTTATGGCCACCTCTCTTAAAACCACAATTCTGGGTGGCTCACAACAGTTCTAGAGAACCAAACAGTCTAAAAAGATAAAGCCAAAAAGAAAAGCAGAAACAAAGAATCTTAATGCCACCATCCATCTCCCTGGATGCAACCAACCCTTCCATCCTCCAGCCTGACTTCCTTGGGGGCTTTCCAGAAGGGAAAGAGGTGGGGGCCTGCTGGATTCCAAGGGAAAGGAAGTTCCAGAGAGCAGGGGTTGCCATGGAAAAGTCACATTATGGTCCAGATGAACAAAAGTATGGATGCCGGGTATTGGGATCTGAACCCTGAAAGTAATTTGGACAAATATCGGGGTATGTTTCTTCACACAAGGCATTTTTCACCTAGAGCAGGAGATTCTTCCTTGATTCCCACCTTCTGAATGAAATTGGGCCTTTGGTCTTGTCATATTGCAGGAGAGTGATGGGTCAGTTCAGGGACCACATTGATCTTGAAGAATCATACCAAGTGCCACACTCCCCAAAATTGGGAGAGGCGCAACCCAAATCAGCCTAAACTTTTGGGAACACATAGCATAAAGGATGAAATGGAGAAAAGAGTTTATTTTCTCTCACTTCAAATGTAATGACTGAATGTCCATTGATCCAAGTTGGAAGAGAGGTTTGTCATGCAAGTTCCATTCTGCCCTTTGTAACTGTAGACACAAATCCTTTGAAATGCAGGGATGGTCCTGGAAGGTGGACCTGGGGATTAGACAGTGGCACAGAGCCCTCTCGGTGTCAGGATAACAGTAGGCCAAGTACTGGATTGTCCCTTTCTCTTTAGGAAACCCCATAAGAGTACTTTCTGCCTCCCCCCCTTCCAGTTACCTGCTTGTAAGTCTGTTGGGGGGTACAAACAGAAGGTGTGGACAAGGAAGCGGAAAGGAGGGTTTGGAATAGCAGAAAGTAGAGAAGCTGAAAGGAAAAACAGAGAGGTGGAAGCAGATACGGAAAGCAGGGAGCGAGGGGCTTCTGGTGGGCTGCCTCCAACTTCTCCCCTCTGCTTCCCTTTTAGCAGCTCTGCTTTTCCATCATGTTTTCCGAGGGTTGGGGAGCAGAGCTGGGAAAAACATGAAGGAGAGGAGATGGTCCCCAGGAGCTCAGACCGAAACACACTTTGCAAAAGTTGAATGGGAGCTGCTTCTGAAGAAAAGTTTGAACCCACGAACCGCTTCCTATGATGTGCTCCTTCGTTGTCATCTTCTCCAGCTTTTAAATTTAATTGCAGCTTTGTTTTCTAAAGTTTGCCATTTGCCTGTTAGACGTGGGCTGCATCTGCCATGGAGGCTCATGTTCCCTCTGATCTTTCAACCAACACACATATCGCTTATTTGACGCTTGGTTGTTTCTTTTTTTAAAATAAACTTTATTAATTTTACAATTAAAGCAGACAAACAACACATACATAACTGTGAAAGAGAAAAAAGAAATAAAGAAGAAAAAGTGAAAAAGAAAATTCAGGAGACAATTAAAAACCGTTTCATCCTCGACAGTTTGTGGGACCTTATTTTCAACCTTATTTTGTACCCTCTATACAATTACTACTTTTGCGAATATATATATATGTATTCTGTTCGTCTGTATACAGAAGCCTGATGATGGCAGATGAGATTCTGCCGAAACGTTGCTACAACTTTACAAGCACAACTATAATGACGTGGAAAAATACCTGAATACAGATGAATTCCATACATGTAAGTACCCGCGAAAATGTAAGAAAACAAATATATATATGCATAAATATATATGTGTTGTGTTTTCTGAGGTTTTCGCGGGTATTTGTATGTGGATCTTTGGTTATTCGGGTTTTCTCCCACGTAAAATTAGGCGACGTTTCGGTGAAGTCACATTCATCATCTTCAGGCTTGTGTCTTCAGCTTTGTGCTTCTCGGAGTAATGGGAGCTTGCAGCTGCTTCTTTTAACTGCTAGTGGGAGTGTGACTTGATTGGGTGGGGGCTTGTCTGTGTTCTGATTGGATGGGGGTGTGTTTTGTTCAGGTGGGGGCTTGGTTGTGCTCAGGTTAGTCTTAGTAGCTGGGGGATTTGAACTGGTGAGCTGTGATCCTGCTGTTTCGCTTCGCGCTTGTGGTCGTGCCACATCTTCATGGTGGGCGTCAGTTCACTTCATGTATGGGTCGGAGGGGTTTGAAGCAGGTAGTGATGCAGCTGCGGTATGGCTTCTGGTCCGTGATCATGTCTCATCTTCTGTGTGGGTGTGAGTCACATTTCACTTTTTTTGAGAGTTGTTTATTAAAAATCCCTAATAAAAATAATTCTGGTTTAAATTTGATCTGTTCTATTGTCATTTCCTCCAGCCATTTTCTAATTTTCTGCCAATATTTTTGAGCCTCTATGCAAGACCACCACATATGGAAGAAAGTTCCCTCCTTTTTTTTACATTTCCAGCAATTCAGACTCATGTTGGGGTGCATTTTTGCTAATCTCGAAGGAGGAAAGTGCCATCTGTAAAACATCTTGTAGGCATTTTCCTTGTAAGCTGCCGATTTTGTAATTTTGTTGTTTCTACTCCAGACCTTCTCCCATTCTATTAAGGGAATAATGCGTCCTATATTCCTACTCCAGGCTACCATATTCCCTTGGACAATTTCTTCCTCTAATTCTTCCTCTAGTAAATAATTATAAAATTTTGTTATATTTTTTTATCTGGGCCTAATAAAATTTTAGTTGCTAGAGTTTATTACTGATTCCAAATTTTCTCTTATCCTGTTTGTATTTATTCTGAATTTGAAGATATACCCATCTATCAATTTGTACTTCCTGATCTTGAAGATCTTGCCACAGTTTCAAATTTCCTTGCGCAGGCACCTTGTGTGAAGAAACATACCCCGATATTTGACTTGGATTTAAGGCCTGTAATGCTCAATGGGATGCTTAACTCTGGACTTCCAAATTAATTTGGGGGTAGCTGATAAACTTTGGCATTTGGTCCACACAATCTTTTTGATATTAATATGTATACATACAGCAATGAATTAGAGATCAACTTGAAACTAGCTCAGTGCATTTTTAAAGCATATCTCGCTAAAAGCTAATTGTGGTTGCAGAAGAAAGCATGAAATAATAATTTCTCTTCTGCCTGCAGTGGCCTCTGCTTCGTCTTCCTATGGATTGTAGGGTTCGCCCCCTCCCAGCCCCCCACCCAATCTGTCTGCCTCGATCAAAAAGGCAAAGGACCCAGGGGTGATCTATTTCTTGCTACATAAAAATGATGCTTGACAGGACCCCTCTTTTCTCCTGCTTAAAGTTGCAAGATGGCAAGGAAATGGGTGTTTGTGTGTGGCTTCTCCTGCTTCGCAGTGGCCATGGCCCGCACCGACTTTGCCTTCCTTGGGTTCAGAAAACTTCCTTAATGCAGGAACCAACGCAACAGCACTAAAAACAAGACAACGTGTGGTGAGAAAATGGTTGGGATATTAATGTTGAATGCTTTCATTTTCACTTCAAAAAAGAATCTATGAAAAACCTTGAGATGTTGTTGAGGACAGATCAGGTCCAGGTTGCCATGAATGGTTAACATGGACTCGCTGGGGCTTCACAACCCCGTGGCCTTGTGGTGGAAACATGATTAGCCTGTTCGGCAGGGAGAGATAAGTCTGCAACTGCTAAGCCTAATTCAAGTCCATCTAATTAGACTGAAGGAAAATCTGCAGTCCAGGGAAACGGTTGCCACATGTGACTGTGGTTATTAACCCAGGTGCCTTTATTGGAGAGATTTGACAGAGGTTAGGAGGGGAGATAGATGTGTTTTTGCTAACAATGTGTTGCTAGGGTCAAAATCCCGATTGCCACAGTGGCCAAGGGATGGGTGTGTTTGTGTCCTCAGGTCTTGCTTGTGGATTTCTTGGAGACATCTGCCTTGTCCTAACTGGAAGCTGGATTTTAAGAAGAGACTGGGCAGCCCCTTGTCTGGAATACAGATTCTTGCTTGGGCAGGGGGTTGGATTAGAAGACCTCCAGGGTCCCTTCCAGCTCTGATACTCTGTTCTGTTCCGTTCTGGATGATGAACTAGATACAGACCCTCCATGTTCTCCAGTAGGATGTTCTGGAAGGGAACGATGAGATAACGCTAGGAGGATTTGCCTTCATGGTAAGACTTAATCAAGATAGAGACACTTTTGATGGATCGGTCCAGAAGGAACAAGGTGAAATGGATGAGAGAGATGATGAGAGAAGGCTTGGCTTAGAATGCTGCAAAGATCTGGACATTCCTACAGGATAGCAAACTGGATAATCCATCAGATCAAGCAAATCTTCGGCTGGCTCACCTGACCCACAGAGCCCAAGGCCTCAGCTGTAGCCTCCCTGGCTGTGTCCAGCAATGAGCAGTCAGGAAGCTCAGGAGATTAGAAGCCAAATCCTATGGTAGACAGTGGAAGAGGAAATCAATGCAGGGCATAAATACATCCCTCAAAATATTTGAAAAAGTGCCCTGCTGACTTGATCTCTGGTGGCTTCGGAGGGCAAGGTGAGGGTGTTTGGGTGTGTGTTTTGCCTAAGAGGACCTTCCGGTAGATGACAGGTGTTTGGCAGTGGGATAAAGGTCTTCAAGGAAGAACGTGCTCCTTCCACAAAGGCCCTGAAGAAGACTGGCCAGCCACTGGTCAGAACGGTCCAGGAGCATTGATGCTACAGAGCCTGCTGTGGCCCAGTGGGCTGGAGGCTCAGCAGCGTTTCTTCCAACCCTTTTAGTTCACGATTAAGCAGCTTTGGCCTTGATCTCTCAGAGCAACCATAATTGGTAGCAATACTAGTTCTGAACGCCATTAATGGTGGAAAAGAGCCAGATGCAGAAAAGAACCAGTTTACTGCCACCTGATAGGCCATTTGATTTAAAGTGTGTGTGTGTGTGGGGAAGAGTTGAGCCAGATTTGCATTTCAGAGTGAACCTGACAGTGATATTTGATCTGGATTCCAACATACACGGCGTATGTAACTGAATGGATGGAACTGTCCTGCTGGAGATTGTGCTAAAAGCCCAGAAGGGGAAAAACAATGTTATTAGAACAATGCATTCATGTCAGATACAGATTCCTTTTTGTATTTTATTGGAAAAAAATGTACCGGGTTTTATCAGGGATATTTGCTTACTCATGTAAAGCTAATCAAGGAAAGCAATGAGTCAGAGAGATGTATGAGAAAATGGCATTTGATATTAATGAGTGGCAATTAGATGTGCAATTAATAAGTGTAACCAGGGCCTTAAAGGGGGATATTAGAGTTCCTGTCATCCTTCTTGATTGATGGCCCCGTTTTGCCCTTACAAGAAATTATTCTGATTTCATGTTTGGCATGTTTTTGCCTCCAATAAATTTTTGATAGGCAAGTGAGCAACAGAAGTGGTCGGTTCCAGAGGACCGAACAGTCAAGACTAGCAGATGAGGGGACTTTGCTTCCTGTATGAGCCGCAGTCCTTTTCCCAAGGTCATTCCATGCCTGAATTTCTTTCCGTTGGGAGTGGGATCTCCCTAAAAATCTGTACCCATTGAACATTTGTTCTCATTTTCATGCTGATTTTCTTACACACTTTTTTTTTTTTGCAAGCAAGCAGATTTCTCTAACACCCCTTTCCAGAGATGCCCACTATTGGATTGGAAACCACAGCGCCAAAAGTAGATAAATGTGATAGCCAAAGGATAATTATATTCCAATTTGTCAGTTGTTTTGAGAAGTGCAGATGAGTTTTGATCCATATTGAAACTGGACCCCACTACTTTTCCATTTGTGTTTGTTCTCTCGTTCTCTGCTGTGGTGAAGGAGCTTGGTGCCTCTTTTGGCAAACCGGCATAAGACCTGCTGTGTTGGAGGATGAGGTGGGAGAGATGGGCATGCCTTCTGCCCAGCTGAAATGGGGTTTTGGGCTGTTGGTTTAGCAGGAAGTGTAAATTCTGCTGCTAGAGCCTCTCAGGGTGAGTATAATGCAGGTCACCAGGCTCTCGGCAAATTGAAATATTGATCATTAAAAGAATTCCAGTGTAGGAGTCAACACTGAAGTCCGAAGCCTTTTCTCTCACCTCTTCAGATATATCCACTTTCTTCACTGCCCTTTGAAGTGATGA
This sequence comes from Toxicocalamus goodenoughensis, assembly GCA_032468175.1. Taxonomy (NCBI): domain Eukaryota; kingdom Metazoa; phylum Chordata; class Lepidosauria; order Squamata; family Elapidae; genus Toxicocalamus; species Toxicocalamus goodenoughensis. Next base: position 62,351 of record JANHFN010001975.1, read on the forward strand.
AGGGGGTGGGGCAACCTGGCCTCGGGGAGCCTCCTGTTCCACAGAGAAGCAGTGTTGATGCGGTGTCATCCTGCAGGGTCCCTCTCCCAAACCCCACCAGATGACCTAGAAGAGCTCCCCCCGGATAGACACATCTCAAAAGGTGAACAAAGAAGGCAAGGAAGACCTTGCCCCGGGACTTAACCCGAAGACCCATCAGCTTCCAGAGAAACCCTTGGCCTCGTCTTTGCAGTCTGAAAGGCTTCTGCAGATGAAGCTTCCCACACGTCGGATTATGCCTACCTTAGATTTGAAAAAAGCAATATGTGAAAGCATTTTGAACCCACCTTTTCCAGAAGGTTCAAGACTGTTTCTCTCTCTCTCTCACTTGCAATAAACATCTTTCTCCCCAGGCAAATGTGTGTTTCCTACAGCTGTGAACTCCATGGAGGCCCTGTTAGATTTAGTAGAGGAAGCCAAAGATATATTTTTGTCAGTCTAAAGGACATGAATCCCCCTCCTCCTCACTCAATGGCCTACGAGGGACAGTCCCCACCTGCAGAAAAAGGAGCTGAGGGACCATGAAAAATGAGCACCCCTCTCTGTGGTTTCTTATTGGGGTCACTTTGGGAATGTTCCCCGATTCAGGATCCAGAGATAGCCATACAGCACCTGTGTGCCTGTAGCTCTTTGCAGGTTTTCTGGGGATTTAATGAGCCCCATCCATTACCACCTGAGAGAGCCCAGAAGGAAAGTGGTGTGAACTCTGTCCAGGGACCCATTAAGGCCTCTTAATGCTGCCTATTTATTCAGAGCTGAAAATGTTCAGTCCTGCTGCAGGCTTTTGCAATCAGACACATATTTTGCACTAATAGTTCATTTCCCTCCCCCCTCCCTCCCTTAGATAAGTGAATAATTTGTGGGTGTGCCAATTGTTCTGGGCCTGTTCTGCTGCGTGTAGCCGTGTAGAAGTGGATGGAAAGAAGTAATAGAAAAATCCTGCACCAGGGAAGCTGAAAAGGAATACCCGTGGGTCCCTGTGCGCACAAGGTGTGCACTGTTTCATAGGTTCTTTATGCATTCCAGAGAAGATGTTCTTCTGATGCTGGCATTTTAAACACACCCACTTTGAGATGGGCCTTGCTGTCTTCCCCTACATGAGCAATGGCCTAATAGTATCTCTGTCGGCTTTTGCCAAACACGATTCTGAGCCAAACGTAAGGATGGAGTCTTCATCTATTGACCTGGTTAAAGAACAGTTTCCCACTCAAGGCAGACTGGAGTCCCCTAAAAGTCCAAAGTCCCTTCAGGCCATTCCTTGAAAGCAAACTGCAGAACTCAGATGCACAGCGAGAATTAAAAGAGAAGACTAGGAGGAGCTCATCTTCTCCTGGCAGCAACAGAAGACCTTCAGACCTGGGGAAGGACCCCTCTTTGGGGACAGAGAAGGCCCTTGTCTGAATCCCACCAGTCAGGGTGGAGATGCGGCAGACCCCTTGGTTATCCTGTGCAAAATAGTCCTCGGAGCCTGAAGATGGGACCCGCTCATCCAGGGAAGTTCACTTTTCCCTCCTTCCACATTTGCTGCTTCCCTGTTTAATCTCACTGACTCCAACATTCTTCTGTGTGAAATGGAGCACGGCTGCCCAAGCTTTCCCCACAACCACCATCCCTTTCTCAGCAGGGTTTTGCCGAGGGCCATCAAGGGCAGCAGCTCTGGAGGTTTGTCTGAAGGAGGTTGAATGAAGCATGGAAAGGGTCGCCCAATTTCAGGGGACCCTTGGCCAGGCCATCCCAGGAAAAAAAAAACAACCCAAGAGGCGAATCAGAGGCAAGTTCTTTCTGCCTGCCGTTTGGTGCAGTGGGAACGCCGTGCAAATAGCAGCATGCGGAGAGTTGGGCACAAGGATTTTATGTGCAGGGCACACTCTTCCAAGCGATGCTTCCTTTGTGGGATAAGAAGGGCAAAGGGAGCTTCAGGGAAGGTGGCTTCTGCAGAGGAAACTGCCGGTCTCCTGGCGTGGACCTCTTCCGTGGATTGTCCATTAAGCCGCTGTGTGTAGCAGCGAGCACAGGAACACAGACCACAAAAGCCCCTTTGTGTGGATGTGAGTGCATGAGTGGGCTTTGGAGCAGGCTTTGTGGGCATCCATGGCTCTTCCTCGCAGGGAAGGAGGCGGGATCAGGAGCAGGACATGAGTTTGCCCGGAGCTCCTCTCTGACTATGATGCGGCTCCTAATTATGCTGCGAGTGAGTTAGCCATGATGCCTCGCCTGCTTTCCGGTAGCTCATCGCATGTATAAGTGCTGCGATCATTCCCATGGTAACCGACCATTGCCTGCAGCCGAGGATGATTAAATGGCAAGAGTGCATTAAAATATAATGTTACAGGCCTGGCGTTCAGAGGTTCATGTTCAGGCAGGATAGCACACAATGTCTACAAACCGTTTTCTTTTTCAAGCTGCCACGACTCCGACAGAGGCAGCTGCTCGGCACCCGTCCCCTCCCCTCCCCAGCCGAGCCAGAGCCAGAGCCAGAATGACTGGCTGCGGCTTGGGGAGAAGACTGTGGCGGGGCTTCAAACGGCCAGTTTGTTGCCATGGAAACAGCCACATCCCAAAGATGACTGGAGCCTGCATGCCCAGTGGGGGAGGAGGAGGCCTTCAGAGATGTTGCTAGGTAGGGCCTGTGGATCAGAAGCTAGACGAGAGGCCTTGCTGAGCAGACCTCGGTGGCATCTGGGAAGCGTTGGATGCCAGGGGAGGAGAGGCTGGATGGGCGCCTTGAGCCACCAGCAAGCTTTGAGAGCTGCTTGGCTCTCGTTGGGTGGCTTGTCTCTGTCTGGAGTGGAGCATGGGCTTTTCAGGTGATGACGGGGATTGGGGGCAGAGATCTTCTACCTCCAGACCCGTATCTCCAGTCAAGAGCCCATGTTGCTCAGAGTTTTTCCCCGGCCCTTTTAAGAAAGCTGCCTTTGCCAGCTAATGAGGGCTGGGGGGTGGGGGGATGGCCCCTTGGCATTGCAGCCTTCCTGCTGAAGGTGAGAAGCCATTTCCCTAATTTACGGCTATAGCCAGAGCTCTAGAATGCAGCATTGGGTGATATATTGCAGGGTCCATTTAGGTTTTGCATTCTATTAGGAGAAATGATCTCCTGGAGCAAAGGGCGGAATCGCTTCGGATGTTCTCCCTGCTCCTGTGACAGGTTTGCTGGTGATCTGTTCCTGTTTGAGCAGCGGCCTTGTTGGTGTTCAGGGAGGTTAGGATTTGAAATAGTGAATTTAACTCCTGTCACATCCTTAAGGGAAAATAACACAAATGCCCTGGGATTGCTGTTAAACTCTTTAAAAAATCCTTATCTTGGAAAAGATTAACAATGAGCACACATTAAGCTTTTTATGATGGAATCCAGAGAAAATGAAATGTGAACATGGAAGCAATGAATATTTTTATGGTGACTTTAACTTTCATTTAATTTCTTTACTTGTTCAGACATAGCTTTTAAAAAAAGGTGACAGTATCCTTTCCTTAAAGGAAAACCACCCATAAGTAGACTCCTAGGTGGCCCTCACTGAAAGGCGGGGGCTTTTTAGCCCTAATAGCCCTAATCCCATTCATCAGAGTTTGGGTAAGGATGCCCACAGAATACGGTCAAAGCAGTCAAGGTGGCAGCGCATCGCAATGCCAGGCATTGAAGTGCTGTCCATTCTTTTTCATTGTACCATTGTGGACGCCATTTTGAGATTTTTGGTCAAATTCCCTGGACACCCTTGGTCAGGTTTGGGGGAGGGAAGTAGGCGTTGCTGGAAGGGAAGATGCTCATAATCCCAAGGGCAAGGTTTAGCATTTCTATTACTTAGGATTAATAACAATAACTAGAGTGCCGGAGATTTACAGGGCTCCTTTGTACAGACAGACCAGGATGAAAGAGGGGCCAGGAAATGGAAGCCAGGAATCTGTTTTCCCTTGGTGGGGAGGGGAGGTGGTATCAAATGGCTCCCTATGAGGAGTAAGTGTGTGTGTATGTCTGTGTGTTGAGTGCTGTATTTCCAGGCAATCGCCCTTTTTTGTTTTCCTTCAACAATCACGCACACCATTATTGGCAGCCATCAGGGTGGGCTGGAGAGAGCAAGACCAGAGAAAAGGCAAGGCCTTGCAGAGCCGATCAATCTTGCCACTTGGTTTAAAGCAGGCGCTGATCAATCCAGGTTTTCTGGTTGACTGAGATTTCTTTAATACTCTTAAGGTAGAATTTCGGGTTCCGTTTGATGGCTTTGTATGACTCCCGTCGGAAGCTCTACAAACTATTCTGAATTATTCATTGAGGCATGATCACAATTGTGCATTTATGCAAAGGCAGCAGCCACCTTTGACTCTTCCTCTATTTGACACGTTCACAGCCCACTGTTGGCTTGAGCCCAGAATCTCTGGCTTATTCTTTGTGTGACTGGTGACAATAACGCGTCTTAAGTAGGCTGCTTAATTTGGAGCCTTCTTTGCAATCAATTTATAGATAGACGTCTCATCCCCACCATCACGAGGGTTAGGGTTACAGTAAAAGCCGCATCCTTTTCGAAAACGAGGATATTCTAAGGGCGGAATGCTTTGTTTTGTTCACTTGATGAATGATCTAAATCAGGGCTCTCAAAACTTGGCAACTGCTGGAGTTGGCGCCTTCAACTCCAGAAGTCTTTAAGCTTGCCAAGTTTGGAGACCCCTGATCTAAACCATATATCTAGTTGTGCCCAATTATTACTGTCTGTTGCAGTTAAGTTGCAAGGCATAATGCATGTGGATTCTTTTCCTCACAAATGACCATTGATTCAACTCTGCTCTGGGCAAATGCCAAATGGATGTGGGTAAGACTGGGATGGTTCTCCTTGGAAGCTGGGTGTAATTGATTGCTGGCAAACATATCTGACACCAAACGGCTGTCTTCTGTGCAGCAGAGGGCCTCCAGTGGCCCCTCTGGAAGCTGTTGAAACAATCCCTAGTGGCCCCCAACCACTATGGCCAAGGGAGAGGAATTCTATGGCTTCTAGTAGGCTCTCCAGGTGGAGGGTCTCCATCCTTGGCCTAGACTAGAGTATCTGATGTGGATCTGAGTTACCTGAATGGTTAAGGTGTTGTTTTGATCACATCAACTTTCAGCTACTTCACTGAATAGAAGGGGGCAGGCAGCCTTTTCGCAAATGTGTTGGATTCCCAAGGTTTGGGGGTTTAAGGGCAGAACTTTGAAACTAACTCCTAATGTGTTTTCAGATTTCATCTGCCAAGATTTGGGTACAAATTACTGATTATCCACTCCCTGGCTCTTCTGTGGATTTAACTGAGTGGTTATCTGGATTAAATATTAATCTGTGAAACTTCTAATAAAACCAACAGCCTTGCAAGCTCCCCTCCTAGGCCTTTATATCTGTGGGTTGTCTAGGATGAAAAAGAGGACAAGCCACACTGCATTTCCCATAACAGAAGTTGGGAGGGATGTGAGTTTTCTCATGCGCTTCAGAAGGAGACAGATGTGGTTCAAGTTGATGATCATGCAACAGAGATTCGTATCTTCCAGGCCACGTAGCATTCAGACAACCTTTGCATGACCCAGTATGAGCCATTGCGTGGCCCAAAGGTCCGATGCCCCTATTCCAGCTGCCTGATGGGGGAAGGTCTCTAAAAAGGGTCTATGGGAAGCCTATGATGGGTGCTTATGTGCACATATATTCATGCTGCAGTAATGTAATATTTCTGTCATTATCCACCAAGGCTACAGTAAATTCTGCTGTATAAAATCCCAGCCAGCATTTGATTATAAAAACAAATTGTTTGCCGGTTGTTGTTCGGTGGGTTGTTTTTTTTTTGAGCAGCAGGAAAAATGCATTACAAGTTCTATTGGTAAAGCAATTCTCATTGTAATGAGTCCCAACACTCAATATGCGCACTGTGTATATATATGTGTGTGTGTAAAAAAAAAACCACTTCTGAAATTTGGACTGATCTGGAGAAATAAATTTGGCTAATTCAGACCCTTTCAACTGTCTTCAGTGGAAAAAAGAATTTATTTACTGGCGTGTTTCCTTGGAAGATCCAGGTGATGGATTTTTTTGGGTATGCATCCTGTTTGCTTGTGAGGGCTGATGGAATAGACTCTTACTCCTGTTTCTGGAGTAAGCCCCACCAAGCAGGTCCCCTTGACTTTGGTTGGGGCACAGGAGGAGAGAGAGGGAGGGGAGGAGAGTGAGAGAGATGGAAACAGAGACAGAGAGATAGAAACAGAGAGAGAGAGACAGACAGACAGACAGACCCCAGGAGCAACCACACTGGATGAGGTTCCTTCAAGAGGACCTCATTCATCTTGCGTGGTCTGAGAGACCTGAGGGGGGAGGCATCTTCTCTTGATTCCCTTTGTCTTGGCCATCTTTAAATGAAGAGGGGGACGAGGGCCAAAATGTCTGTCTTGTCTGGACGTCCAACACGTTCCAGAGCTTGGATTCACTCAATGGAGCCAGTGTTTTTGCAGTGCCTCCGCAAAAGAGCTTTGTTCCACGTTGTTCCAGCGGTGTTCTTTGGAGACATGTGAAAACAATGTTAACTGTGAAAACAACAACTTTTGTTTACTACTTGCTGGCTGCCTGTTTATTAGTTTTTTTGCTTTTGACAGGATTGATTTAGATTAAACCTGCAGTCTGTGGGAGGCCAGGGTGTTTCTCCCGGCTGCTTTGAATCTTTTCACATTTACAGGATTCAAGTGTGGAATTTTCACTGCTCTGACATGTTCTGGCTTACATGCTTGTTTATTTGGGGGGGGGGGAAGGCTTTCGTTTGGCTAGCCTGGAAGCCCCCTCCCTTTGCCAGGCCTGGGTCTATGTTAAAGAGTTGTCTTCTCTTCTGCTCCTTTGCCCTTGATCCATTGTTTACCCTTCTTCCCACGGTAGCCGCTTGCAAAATCCATTTTCGTTACCCAGAACTATAATAAGTATATATGATACCCAGGACTGTTGAGAAGGCCACAATAAGTCTGAATGCCGTTTCTTTTAATAAGGGGCCTGGAGAGCCTGACTTAAGCCCCACCGAGCCATCCATCACCAGCACGAACCTTTGCGTCTTCGGCTGGGATTACGGCACACAAAGAAAGATGGATGGAAGACTTCTTCCCGGCACCTTGTACCCGAAACACGAAATGAAATCTAAAGACTCCCAGAAAAGCTTCAGTTATGTTGGCAAATAGCTTGATCAGCTACTGGAGAAAGGAGAGGGGGGGGGGGGCTGGGACACAGGGATATCAATTGCTGATTTCTACAGGTTAAAATGAAAACATTATTTTGATTAGCTTCCACCCCCTTTTCAAGCTGCTGTTGTTGAGGTATGATCTTTCCTAGGTTGGCTGGCTGTCCTTATACAGTCTGGGATTTGGGTTTTCTTCGTGTAGCTATTTCCTTCCCTTTGCTGGTATGATGTGCTCTAAACACCCAAGCAGGGTCCAAGCGTATTGCTGGTGCTTTTTGAAGGACCCATGCTCTCTGGTGACACCAACACCTTCCCCTGGGAAAGAGAGCAGTTAGGAAGGGAACGCCACAAATGAAAAAGGGATGGGTGCGTGCTTCTAAACAGCAGTAGGAAGATGTGATAAATGCATGTTATCATTCACTTGGTCACACGACTCTTAAAAGCTGAAGTCCAGCCCTCAGTCCCAGGACCAACATCCCCCAGAGATGTTGGTCCAGGGGACGGTGCAGAAATACAGCTGATGATTAGACAACTGGTTGTACAAGTTAACAAGGGAAGATTTGCTCGTCTGCAAAGCAGCTTGTTAGTTTAGGGGAAGGATGTCAGCCCCAAACTCTGCTTTGGCTTGAATGATGTAATTCAGTTTGTTATACAGTACTTGGTTGCCTTCAGGCAAGTTGTCAATGTGTGTGTGTGTGTGTGTGTGTGTGTGTAAAAAAGGGTTGTGTCTTGCTTGCTTTCATTACTGAATATGCATGTTAATTAACCACTAATGCTAGGGTGGGTGCTTTGAAATGAGTTGCAAGAACCATTCATTTGCAAAGGTTCTTTTTTTAAAAAAAATATCAATGGTGTATCATCCGCTGGAATTAACATCAATATGACAGTGATTCAATAATACTCCAAATCTCTCTGCTTTTTGCTGCTTAGCTAATAGAAGAGCCTAATTAGCCCTTAAGATGCTTTTCCCTTTGCACTCCCCCAACCACACAGGCACAGTCGCCTCCTGTGCCAAACAAGGTCCTTGTAGCTCACCTTTGCACTACTTTTACTTTTAAGTGTGGGCTCCGATTTGCCTGCTCACCGAGTGCTTCTCAACGCAGCTCTACTACGTGGGAATTAAACCTATTTCGTTTTTCTCTTTCACAGATGTGGGGAAGGGGGGAGAGAGAGACACAGAGAGAGATGGACTCATGAAGATGAAACGTTGAGGGATCAGCTGTTGGCTGATGCGGGCAGCTAGGTGTATGGTTTGTAGATGTTCCTCCTCTTTGTGATGATTTGTGGTGATGTTCCGGGTAACCCTGGAGGCATCTGGGGTGCTTCTGAGGTCCATCATGAGGGAATGGACAATCCGTCATCTTGCCCCCCTTCCTCCCAGGGGCAAGTCTCACATTTATGAGACCTTTTTAACAAATGCATCTCTTCCTTTGGTTGGTTGTCCTCCTGCCATTTTTGGGTGGCTGTCATTCTGTCATAAGTTTTTAGTGGCTTCTAAGATTTTTGATGGTTGGTTTGTACATTTGAGGATCCAGTTGTGGTTTGAATAAACTGAGGGAGGTCAGTCAAGCCTGAAGCTCTTTCTTCTTAAATCAGAGGATAACAGACCAAGAGATGGTTGCCTCTGAGTCTTCAGGTTCTAAATCCATCAGCTGTTGTGGAGATCTGATAACTAAATATCTTGAACGCAAAGCCACAATGGGTTAAAATAGGCCAACAGTCACCAGTCTATATCAGAAAAATAAGATTCTCATTTGGCACCCAGGAGTCTGGCACACATTTAGACAAAGACTGTTGTGTTAGCATCAGATGTGATGAGAAAGTTGTGTGCGTGTCTGGTTTCCAGAAACTATGGAGGACTAGAGTCAATGACACAAAGCTTGGTTATATCCACCTAATTGGTGCTCAGTGGTGGTCTAATAAAACTAATTGAGTATCTTTAATACTTGTCATCTTCTGCTGTCATTGTGATCATATTTCTTATAGAGGTGATCTTCAGCATAAAAAGTATTCCCCCCCCCCATCTCTTCATTTACCTGAGCAAGAGGAGCACTTCACGATCCATCAGTCTCCAGCCGTGATCAAAAGCTATTAATTAAATTGTTATTTTTTTTTAATAGAAAGCAAAATGGCCAATTTTGGATTCCTTTCTCTGCTGCCTTCTGGAGATACCCACTTTCCAAAGGTCATTTTCAAAAATTAAACCATTTAGCAAAAACATATCAGCAGACAGCACTGTTATGAATTATGCACATTTAATATCATGGCAAAGCTTGTTACAGTGGCTCCATTTATGTGTGATCACAGCAACGGGGTCTTCGTTGTCTTAGTATCTCTGATTCCAGAGAGCCAACAAGAAGACCCTCTCCTGATGGCATTAGAGGCTTGGGGAAGTAGATGTGAGGAGCTGCAAAGCATTTTGGGTACTGATACAAGAGAATATTTTTAGCCTGGGGTTGAATTGAGGGGCTCTTGGTGCTCTCTGAGCTTGGTGCTTTTCTTGCAGATGTTTCATGACCCAACTAGGGAACATCATCAGTGTTAGAAGCCCTTCTCTCTTCTGGGTCATGAAATATTTGCAAGAAAGTAACCAAGGCCAGGGAGCACCAAGAACCTCACACATTTAGGGGTTTAAAAGGAATAGCAGCATCTTCCTATTAGGATTAGAAAGGAATTAGCAAAACAGCCCCTGCGAAAGACAGGACAATTCCATTTCTCTCTGAAATCTTGAAATCTTTGGACCACCTTTTAGAACCAGCCTTAGGTAAACAGCACCACGGAGTGTCCAGTAAACCCTCTTTAAGAAGAATCCAAGAGTGTCAGGTGGTTGTTGGTTGACCATCAATGGTGTTGACCCATCACTGAGGCTACTCAGTCACACTGTGTGAGTTGGCAGCCTTAT
>JANHFN010001975.1:115362-129133 GCA_032468175.1 Toxicocalamus goodenoughensis
ATTGCTTAACACATTGTAAGCCGCCCTGAGTCTTTGGAGAAGGGCGGCATATAAATAAAAATAATAAAATAAAATAAAATAAAAATACTTCTGCAAAACAACCAGAGGCCTAGGTCATCTGGTTCTTAGGGACCAGAAGGGATGGGACTTCTACATATTACCGTGTAGTTGCTAGTAGGAACTGAGTACATTCCACCTCTTGATTATGTCAACTATCCCATTGGTGAAGCATGCCAGATTTTATCCATGGCAAAAATTGTGTGGTGAGGAGAGGGAAACGCTACTTTAAAACTGAAAGAGGACTAAAGCTGTTTTGTGTGTGAGCTGGTGATAAGACTAAGGCAGTGTCACGATGATATGGCATAAAGAAGTGGCTACTGTGGAATGTTCATACAACAGTTACAGGGACATGAGGAAGAATCCTAAGAATAAAAGATCTTCTCTACTGTACAAATGTTGGAATCCAGTTGACATTTCCTAAGGCTATTTTTTTCCTGAGCTGCAAAAATCTCCATGGCCTCTCAATGGCAGAAAAGTGTTAGCAGTTCCACTTGAACACAGGTGTAAATAGTGACTGATGCATCTATCACTTAATTTTTAACACTGAAATAGGACAGGAGCAAGCAAGAGCATTACTATGCAGCCTCTTCTTTCTCCTTTGCAAGGAGGCTTTGCAGAATAGTGATATTATTCATCATTCATCATTCAAGCAGAACATTCCTATAATGTAGGGGTGTCAAACTCATGGCCTGTGTGCCAGATGCATCACGTGCTGGCCCCACCCCCCCAGTTTAGTAAAGGAGAAAAAAGTCCCACTATGTCACATGACACCGCCATGACGCCGAAAATTTGACACCCCTGCTATAAAGCAATAGATCTCTTCCTCTGGATGAGATTCCCACACCCTGCTTTCCTAGTGTACCTCCACATTTTATTTCCTTAAACTTTAATATGTCTAAAGGCCAGCAGAGAGCAATGCAATATTAGAGTTGCTGGAAGATCATGTCCTTTTTCTCCAGTAAAACCCAAAATGAGGTGTCCTTGTTGCTCTCTGAACTTAGTTATTTTCTTGCAGACGTTTCATTACCCAAACTAGGTAACATCACCTGTGCTAGTTACTGATGTTACCTAGTTTGGGTAGGAAAACATCTGTAAGAAAACAACCAAGCTCAGAGAGCAACAAGGACCTCTCATTTCAACCCTAAGCTATGAAAATTTTCCTTTATTGAAGCCCAAAATAACTGCTGGGGTTTTCTGTGCTGTGAATGCAGCATTGTTCCATGTGCCCTTTGACTACCCGAGACAGGAAATACTTACCTAGGGATTTAACTTGTGCATCTTATTGATGTTCCAGGTTCTTTTGCAAAACACCCTAATTTTAGTTATATCTCCAACTGATGGTCTTTACAATATTGAGCCAAGGTCCTCATGCTCTCCTAACGCTAATGGGCCTCCACTTTTCAATCTGTTTTCCCACCTCAGTTTCTGCTTCAATCTGCTTTCCTCCTTGCCCTTCCCAGTCCTCCATTCTTGCTGAGGGCTTCACAAGATTTTAATCATCAAACAAGAAGGTCTGTGTATGTACAGTGAGATTTCCCTCCACGTTTCCTACAGACTTGTGATTGTAAGTTGAAGCATCGCATGACCAGACCTGATTCTTTGACATTTTTTATGTCAGTCATTAAAGTGAATACCATAGTTGTTAGGCAAATCAATTTTCCCCAGTGGGTATATTTTTTCAGAAGCTGAAAATAAACACAGAAACTAGTGAAAACCATTGCAAATTGCAGTCGTGTGACCATGGGATGATGTCAATGGCCATGAAAGTGAGCTGGTTGCCAAGCACTGAAAATGTGATCAAGTGACTCCAGAGGTGTGTGGCTATCATAACTTCTGAAATGCGTCATAAGTAGTTTTGAGCCTTTGTAACTTCAAAAGGTGGTTAAGCAACCAGTCATAGGTCGAGGATTATTATTTAAGAATAATAAAACATCAGGCTGGACAGTCAGCTGGCATGCATCAAAAGTCCTATTAGGTCACAGGTGTTAAATTGGTGGCCCACAGGCCAGATATGTCGTGCGCAGGACCACACCTACCCCGGCTCCGCAAAGGCAAAAAACATTGCGATATGTCTCAATACGTCATGCAGCGTGATCGAGTTTGACACCCGTGTCAAACATGGGTGCTCATTAGTGCACACTATGTTGAGGAATAAGATGCTGTGATGTTTTGGTCAAATGTTCTAAAATGCTGAATGAAAGTTCATCGTGGTGTCTATGGAGATTCTCAGTCATCCAGGTCATGCTTTTTTTCAAGAGGCAATTGGACTTTCTGGTTTTTCTTTGAAGACGTTTTGCTTCTCATCCAAGAAGCTTCTTCAGCTCTGAATCATCATCACAGAAGTGTTACTTGGTGCATCAACTTCCGAGCTGAAAAAGCTCCTTGGATGAGAAGTGAAATGTCTTCAGAGAAAAACCAGAAGGTCCTGTTGCCTTTTGAAAAAAAGCACCTTTGGGAAAGTCCAGCTTCTACTACAGATTCCCTTTTTCCCCACAATTGTAGATGGGTAGATGACCTCTAATACCATGATTGTCCCATGCACACATTTAGTTGCAAACATATGAGATACCTAAAATGCTCATGCAATTATGTATTTATAAAAACTTTTTACAGAAATATTCAATTTTTCTTCCTTTACTTCATTGGAGAGGTGAGATTTCCCAATTATCACAAGATCCACTCAATCAGAATTTTGGATAGCTTTTCATTTTGTATTGGAAACAAGATACTTTCTCGTTTTCTCCTCCAAATATTTTTAAATCAGACAGACAGGAAAGGAACATTGTACAGAACCTATTTTCAATAGCAATTGATAGACTGGCAGGCATTCACACAGCTGCAGCATATGGGATAATGCAGTCTGCTTAATCCATGTGGGCAGAAATCTATTAGTCAGAGCAGCTACAATTGACTATATATATAAAAATGATAAGCAGATATGTGTGTGTTTATGTATGTAATGGTTATATATAGGTATTCTGTAACTGCTCTAACTAAATGATATGCAATTTCGGGAGCAATTTTATGTCTAACAAATTTTTAAATGAGCCTGGACTCAAGGCTCAGCCACTGATTTGCTACTAGCTGCCCTGACCCAAGCTAGTAATTGTGTAGTGGCATGTGGCTGACTCTCTCTGGGTTTGGAAACTAAGCAGAACCATTAATATTTTTAAGTAAATGAAAAGAGAAAGAAACTAAATAGAGTGAGACCTAATTAGTATCTGGATGGGAGATGATCTATAAATCCCAAAATTGTTTAGTTAAACTGGTAAGGAAAACTATAAGAAGGCAATAAACTGGGTTACACAATATGTTTAGCTTTAACCATGATTTCTTTTTTTAAAAAAATATTACAGTTTCAGCTAAGGCTAATTAAGTACCAACAGCTGAGTTAAATACCAACAGCTGAGTTCACAGAACACAAGAAGCCACAGAGAAACAGTATTATGGCTTGGCTTACACTATAAATGCAGACAATGTTCCTATTTTGTTCATCGTCAATCAGCTCTCTCCTGTCAATTTTTGGTTGATGAGGGAAAAAGTGTAAAGTGACAGGATGCTTGTTTATAGGCAGCTGAAGGTTTCTAGTATCTTGATTGTATGTACCCAGAATACCACTGGATGGCAGTAATAGCATAGAAGGAAAAAACCCTGCCTGTTGCTGCCATCTATTGATTATCTCAGATATCTCCAGCTAAGGGTATCATCTTTGCAGTCTCTTGGTAAACCTTACCTTCCTCTCTGCCATAGGAAAGAGTATTTTTATCTTTTATTTTCAAGAGACTTTTAAAAAGTTGGCATCCTCAAAATTTATTTATGTTATTATACCAAATAATTATGTAATTATACCAAATGTAAAGTTGTTACATGAAGAATATGTAGGAGTTATAGTAAAATGGGGAAATATTGTATATATATTTCTTCACTCTTTTAGAATAGGGAACCTGCTGTTTTCCATATGTTATTGAATACAACACCAAGCATTTATCATTTTATCATTGAGCATTTTGGCAGGGCTTCTGGGAGTTGTTTAGTATCAGTGGATGAATGACATCCCTGGTATAGATTATAAATTAGTAGCTGGATCTAAATTTGTCTATGAGAAAGAATAAAACATTTATATGATGTTAGTAATAACAATACAAATAATGTATTCTGCAATACTTAAACATTTGCTAAGTTTAGTCAAGTGATGATCATATGATCATTTAAAAATTTATCCCACTCAATAAGGAAGAAGATATTTAAGAAGGCTTTGCAGTAATTATTTGTAATTAAAATTGATGCAATGCTACTAAACACAACCTTACTAGGAGCAACTAACACAGCACTTGTAGCCAGAATTCTTAACTGATTTGTTGAAAAAGGCTCTTAATTCACCTTTAATCCTGAGCCGCAATGACACTGTTCACACAGCAGCACACTAGTCTTTATAGAATGAACCATAACTTATCGGTGACATACTAGAGTGGATAGGCTTGCATAAAACCAATTTAACCAATCACTTTTCAGCCAAGCATGTGGAGGAAAGTCAGTTGAAATAACACATCATGCTAAATTCCAAGTCCACAATCTACATTAGGATTTAAAATGTGTGAATTTGACCATTCTGTAGTAGATAAAAAAATGGTAAGGAAACTTGGTTGAAGCATCCATTCATGGCCCATCCTCTAATCCCTATTTCCTGGCCGAAGTATCAGAAAAAGTCTTATAAAAAGTCTATAAACCCTACTTCCTTAGAGGTAGTCCTTGATTTATGACCACAATTGAGCCCAAAATTTCTGTTGTTAAGTGAAATATTTGTTAAGCGAGCTTTGCCACCTTTTACAACCTTTCTTGCAACAGTGAATCACTGCAGTTGGTAAGTTAATAACCCTGGCTTCCCCAATAACTTTGCTTGACAGAAGGTTGCAAAATCACATGATCTTGGGACACAGCAACGGTCCTAAGTATGAACCAGTTGCCACACATTTGAATTCTGATCACATGATCATGGGAAAGCTGCAAAGGTCCTAACTCTGAAAAAAATGGTCATGAGCCTCTGTTTTCAGTGCCATGGTGACTTTGAACTGTCACTAAATGAACCGTTGTAAATCGAGGACTACCTGTCGTGTGTAATTGAGATTCCTTAACACTATTGCCTTACTCAGCACATGCCTACAAAAACCTTTTGAGTTTATGTCTGCCTGCCCATCCAGCTATGCAGGCTTAACGTACTACGGACAGCAGGAAGGCGTGTGGGTGTGTACACATATACACAAACACCTGCGAACATTAAGCATACCCTGAAAAGTTGAATCGCCCGCTAGGCCTGAGTACGACCCTGTCCTTCCAGTTTGCTAAAGCGTTAAGAGGGAATGCGCGAGCGGGATCCGCCTGAACTCCGTGCCGATTCGGGACCTTCTCCACAGATTCCCGGACTAAGAACTCCGTCCCTCCTCGGAATCCCTCTCCCCCCCCCCACGCTTGCGCTTTTCACTGGGGGTGGGGGGGAGGGGGCAGTGCTAGCAAGTGTGCAATAGTGCCATTTGGGCGCATTTACTTTGCGAAGGGGGTGGAAGTGAGTGTGAGAGAGAGAGACCGGCTCTCTTTGTAAGGGAAAGGTCACGTTAGTGAGGCTTTCTGCGCAGGGACCCCCTGTTTGCTGGGAATGAGAATGAGTATCTGATTTTCTTTCTCTCCTGACCTTTAAAGATGCTGCTTTTAGATTGATAAGCAGGTTGGTGCTTTTAGTAACTGAATCCAAATTTTATTTCATGCATTAGTCTTTTTTGTATCTTTTCAAACGCAAACTGATATTGCTTGCAGAAAAAGATTTCTCTTTCGGCAAAACTCTGGAGGGAAGAATACAATGATTAGCTTATCTGTTGCAGGAGAAAAGGAGAAGAGGAGGAGAAGGAGTAAGTTAAATTATGGGTGTTAAAAAAATCCTCTCTTTAGAGCAATTACAGCACTCAGAACAGCTCTTCGGTATTTGCATTCAGTTCTCCCTCCTCCCCCACTTCAATTTGCACAACAAAATTGTTATTTCCCAATTTATTTTATCAGTGGATCAGAATTGGCAGGTGGCACAGCAGAGAACATGGTCCTTGCTCAGTATAAGGAGAGGAAGCAAGAGGACCAGGTGAAGAGCTCCAGAGCTGGGCAGGACTCAGCTATCTTAGACCCCTTCAGGTGCTTGTTGCATAATCAAGAGAGACCATCCTCACCAGTAGCCCAGCCTGCTCTTCCATCAGCTGGCTGCACATCCAAAATCAGACCAAGGGCCTCAAACTTTTGCTGAAGGCCACTTTATCTTGACCCATTGGAAATGGAGGGTCCCTGTAGTTGGGCCTTTCCTTACTGATTCTGTGGTGGAGATTGTAGAATGACTGTTTGGTGTTGGCAAAAGCAGTTCAGTTAGAATTAGTTTTTCACTTAAATAGATTGCACGGAATTGGAGGCTCTTCCTGAAAGAGATGCTTCAATTTTGTCCATCTGTTTAGCCCCCTCTTCACCATCTGAGCATTGGCTGCTGGTGGTGCAGACACCTTCCCGGCTTCAGCTGGTGAAGCCCCGAGATGGGAAAGTGACAACTGTGAATGGAGCCAGTCTGGTCCCCACTTTCTATAAAGACCCCTGGTTTGGGCCTTTGTGAGGAGACTGGCACATAGAATGGAGACCGCTGAACTGTGTGGGGAACAACTGGGATTCCAGCTTTCCTCTCCCAGTAGTAAGGTGGGTTTACTCTTTGTGCCATTTCTAATCTACGCTCCTCCGCATCATGAAGAATTGCTGTTTTAAACTGGAAATATAATAGCGTGAACCAAATCTGGAGAAGGATTTAGAAGACAACCAGGAGGGTGAAGTGGTAGGAAACTGCGTTCTAGGAGGAAAGAGACCAAGCTAGGTTTCCCCTGGAGAAAAGAAGAGGAAGCGCATCAAGATCCCTACCTTCAAAGGGAGTGTTCTGCAGCTGGGCCAGAGGTAGAGCGAACTCATGTTCCTTGGGACACAGTAGGCAGGACGAAAGCTCACAAAAGAAAATGGCAGGAGGAGATTTTGGCCTAACATTACGGGAAATTGGCTCTCCCAGAAAGAGATGGACAATAAGGAACCAACTGGCTCCAGAGGTGGTTGGCTTCCCTTCCCCTTGGGGTGTCTGAAGAGCCATCTGCAGGGATGCGGGATGAGGGGTCGATCTCTTGCTGGGATCACTCTGGTGTTCTTTCTTTCTCCTGGGATCCTTCCTGTTAGTTCAGGCAATGAGCAGTTGGCATGGATTTTTCATTAGGGTGAAACTCTGCAAAGGAATTATTAGCCCCTGCCTCAGCACTGAGCAAGAAATAATAAATGCTTAAAAATAGCCCTGCAGGATGGATCAATGGAGTAGAAATATGGCAACCTGCAAAATAACAGGCCGGCCACCCCTAGGCTATTGAGACTGAGGTGCACCAGTACAGCCAGGCCCCCTAGACGTGTCCCAAATGTGTCCTTCCCGTTCAGCCATTGAACGAATGACACACACACACACCCCGCAATGTGAGGCCCCGTCTTTGGGTGATTCCTTTCAAGGGGGCCGAAAAAGGCCAGGGGTCCCCGTTTCTCTCTTTCTTCCTGGGTGTGATGCTCTCACCCACAGATCGGAGGGCCTGAAATGCTGGTTGTCGAGAGGGTTGCCCAAGAATTAGCCCGAGAGCCACAATATTGACAGGAAAATCTCCAATGAGTGAAAAATGATGAAACCGAGGAAAAACCAGGCTCTGTCAACGAACATGCATTGATTATCCTTATTGGGAAGCTGAGATGCTGAACAGCCATTTCACTCTGGCCGCTTCAGTGGCCGTGTTTTCCATTAGTCAGAACACCAATCTTTGGCTTTGTTGCTGGGTTGTTGTGTAACATTTGTTCCAAAATCAGGGGTGCAGGAGGATTTAACCCATGAAGAGCGGCTGCTCTTGTTCTTCCTTCCTCCCTTGCTTAGCTCTGACTTTTCCTGGTCCTCTTCCTTGCTCGTTGCCCAGCAGGGTGGGTGCAGAGGGGGAGTCTGGCCTGGAGGTCCACATCTCCTCCCTCCTGGGCAGTCTCAGCCTTCTGTAGCTTCCCTTAGCCACCTGTAGCCACTGATAATCCACCAAGCAAGCCTCTCGGAGCTCTTGGTCATTGTACGGGTTAGTTAAGGTTACAGTTAAGGTTAAGAGAGAAACTGCCTCACAGGTCCTGGCTAGCACTGATGAGGTTACCTACTGTAGTTGGGTAATGAAATGTCTGCAAGGAAACAACCCAGTCAGAGGACATCAGGCATCCCTCAGGCCCTCTACATTTAGCTGAGAAACTGAACCTTTTCTCCCCCATATTTAGTGCCAAGGGGAGGAGGCCCCTTTCCCGTGAAAGAGTGCCAACTGCCCCTGTTTTAGGGAGCCTCTTGTCTTGCTCTGCTGGTCCATCTTCCCTAGCCATCTCTCTCCTGCCCCTCTCCCTTGCCTAGAGGATGCGATGCTGCCTCAGGAGCAGTGCCCCCCGTGGGGGTGCTTAGCACGAGAGCTGTCCCCCTTCTTCTGGGGCCTCACTGGGCAGGCTGACCCCTCCAGCCTGCAGGTGGACCTAACACGCAGCAGTGTGACTTTCTGGTCTGCATTTTCAGCCCTACACATGACTGTTGTGGAGCTCAGAAAACTGTTGCGTTGGAGGCCTCTGGGAGGACGAGCCTTTGATCACCTCCAGGCCTACGGGGATGTTGGGATTAGCTCAAGAATTCCCAGTAGCCACCAGAGGAGGAAGAGGAATTCTGGAATGTGTAGCCCTGAGGTGGCTTGGGGAGACTGGGGAGAACTTGCTTAGAAAGTGCAACATCATAAACTCCTCTAAAATGTGTGAAGATTATGGATTGTTGGCATTTGCTAGTAGAGAAATTGTCTAGACCAGTGACAATGTTAAGATGTGTGGACGTCAACTCCCAGAATTTTCCCCGCCAGCCTTGCTTCTTCCTCTCCCTTCTTCTTGCAGTTTTAACCTTGACCTCTTTCTCCCCCACTCTTTCTTTACATCGTTTTTGTCTCCTTTTAAAAATAACTTGCAGCAAGATTATTTTTTAAAAGCGTGTGAAACCTCTCATCCTTCCTTCCTCAAACTTCTTCCAAGTTCCAGTCTTTGCTCCTGAAGAAACTGGACAGACCATCCTCCACTGGAGCCTTGAAGGGCTTGGAAGCTCCTACTCCACGCTGCCCATCGGCTGAACTGCCAGGTGCTGTTTCTGCAACTGTAATACAGCAAAAAGCAGCTGGCATTTCCTGTCCCTTTATTGAAAGTGGGCTTGTCCTGATTCATCGTTCCATCTGAACGTTGATTACATTAAGTGGCTGCTGGCAGCTTGCAGATATCATGAGTGGCCACTTTAATTCTGTACGTTGCGCAGAATCTTCTTCTTGCTTCCAAGGCCTGGCCTTCCTTTTGGCTGGTCTCCCCATCTGCAGTAACCCTTTCCTCTCACTGGGTGCTGTGTCTGCATGTGCAGCTGTTCCTGAAGAAGCTCTGGGTCAGCTGCTGGCCTTCCCACAGCACAATCCATAAAAAGCAGCAGGCCCAGAAAACCTCAAAATCCATGAGTCTGTTGTAATAATGTGCCCTAAAGTAAGACCTCCTTCACGACTGTGAATTTACCAGAAGGCAACGAAGTGCCTCACTGGTCTGCTAGGAGGTGTTGACAAACTACATGATGGTCTTTCTGGAGTGATGGTGCAGTTGAGACCTGGCTGGGGCAAAATCCTGTTTTTGCAGACCAAACATGCCTGGAGAAGCTCACAAGCAGAACGTGAGGCCGATGCAACTTTCTTAGTACTGGTGGGTTGAGGCCAATGAACACAACATAGCAACACGAAAGAGAATAACCTTGGCTCTCTTCCTCCATTTGTGAGTCTGTCCCCCTTTTCAAGTTGTCCAGGTGGGCGGTGATTGTGGCAGACTAGAAATCAGTGCCGTGATGAGACTGGTGCTGTGGGAAGAAGTCCTTCCCATTTGACTTCCGCTGGGTTCTGGCACAATCAGCTGAGGAACCAAAACCTTCCCCCTCCATTTCTCTGAATCATGCATGAGTTTAGATACACCTGTCAGCGTTTCATTGGCTGGAGCTTGAGGTGGGTTGGTTGGGTGCCTCCTTTTCTGAAGTTTTCTGTTCTGCGATGCCCTTGTGAAGGTGTAGCAACCTGAAATGAAACTGATTTCTCTGCCCTGGTCACCCCTTTGCTGCCAAACAGCCTTGCCAAGGGGCTGCTGGCTAGCTGATCCCCTAATTCCGCCACTGCCTTGCCAATCTCTTGCTTAATAAATATTGAAGGTATTTTAAGCAAGCAAAATGCTACACCTGAAATGCCAAATGGATTGAGCGAGAATGTCTCTGCCGCCCCACCACAGCCGTCCCTCAACCTCTCAGAGTGAGAATTAAAGCACACTTGGACACATTATATAATCTCTGCAGAGGCGCTTTCTTTTTTTTTTCAATGAAAGAACGGTGATATATTTCTTTTCTCTTTTCTCTTCATTTTAAAGTTATGAGTCAGAAAGCCTTGAAATTAAATACAGTTAATGCAGATAAGTAATCTTCTCTCAGTTTTGTTCGTGAAATGGATAACTGGCTGTGTTTAAAATGCTGCATAGCTCCGAGAAGGTAGAATAAATTGAAAATTGCTTCTAATAAGCTCAGTGAGGGCTTTTTTTTTATTTTAAAAAGGCTTTCAGCTGGATAAAAACAAGGAATGTTGCACTTCAAATGGGGGTGTCTCTGTTTTCTTCTGATGGAGGGTTCTTCTGTTTGGCTCTTTCCAAAGAGGGCCTCTCCAAGGTAAACTCCAATAAATAAAACAAACAAAGCAAAAGGGTAACCCTGAGGCCTCATTTATGATGTATGTTTTGTTTCGGAAGCCCAGTCATGGTTCAGACGTGAATATACTCCAAGCACAATGACAATTTCAAGAGATGCTCAAATGAGGTTTAGGGAGGGTGCATTGAACTGTTTCTGCAGGAGGAGAAAACACTTCAAAGCATCTCGGTTGCGTCCTTTTCCCAAGAATGGATGGCTTCTCCAAAAGGTTTAGTCTCTACTAAGAAGGCCCTGGGAGCTCCCCAGAGGAAGGGAAGTTGAGGAAAACAAAAAGATCAGGGTTGCTGCAGTTGCAGAAAACCAAAGAAGCCTAAAAGGAGAGTAAATGATAGATAAACCGGAAGGCACCCAGAACCATCAAGAGTTTAATTAACGACCAATCCTTGTGTGTAAGTGGCCCAGATTTAGTGAATGGATCAATGACCATGTTTGGAACCAGTTTTTAGGAAAAAATATCTGGACAATAAATCCAATTTTCCAGCGCAGCTTCCCTCCCCAGTTCCTAGGCTGAACTGTAATCCTCATCCGTAGGGATTAATCTTCAAGAAGAGATTGGACAGTCTATTTCTTGGAGTATCCCTCTCTTCTGCATCTCTTGTATCCAGAAGGAAATTGCTCTAGACGTGTTTCTAGGGGGCTTCTAAGGCCTGGTCTAGCTCTGATTCTGTGAATTGAGTGGCATTTCTAGACAGGCGATGCCATTAGTAGAACTGCATAGCCACGACGGGACATGAACTCTGGATATCCAAACACGAATTTTTGTTTTCCTTTCTCTTCCATTTGTTAATTTTATTCATTTGTAGAGAGAGGTTAAACTAGCAGTGGAAAGCATGTTCAGTGAGATAAAAACTCCTGTCTTCGTGATACCTGCTAGCTTTCTTGGTGAGCTTGGTGCCTCTGGGTAGATGCTCCTTCTAAGAAATAAAATGCTTGGCAGCCGAATGAGTGAAATGGGGATGAATGGAGGTAATTGCTGGGTTTCCACTGATCCTACTTCTCCCCTTCCAGAGTCCAGCAAAGAGACTCTTTCTGTCTGAAACCCTCCCCGGTCAGCCTGCAGCAGCTTTAGCAGAAGATTCCATGGCCAGACGTTCTGGAGATGGGATGCTACATATGAATCACGATTATTTTTATTTCTGTATTAACCCACAAATATTCACAAAGAGTTCCAAGCCAAGAAGTACATCCTGCTTCTCTCCACCAGCTGTTTTCTTCTTCTGGGCAATGAATCTCACTTGGGTGATCCAGGATGCTCTAAAAAGGGAAAGGCTGCTGTTGGCATCACCCTTTAAAAGCTCCTGATTTTGGATTCACCACTGGAGTCTTGAGGATGCGTCTTAGCCAGCAAACAAGGGAACCAGACAGTTATGAAGCCCTGGGGCTCTGCAACAATCCAAAGGGATGCCAAGCAGATGGGCATAAACTGCACACCCCTTCTTGTCTCATGCCAGCCTGCTTTGCAAAATATTCCTTCAGATGCTTTGCACAGATGTCCATGGAGCAGATCCATGGCCCCGACCACTTGGTGTCTTTCTCTGGGTATTTAAAAATGGCTGAATAGCTCTGGCTAGTGAGGATGAGGTCTCAGCTGATGAACAGAACTGGAAGGAACATTTAGGCCATCTAGTCCAACCCCCAACCCCCCCAAGCAGGAGACCATGCGCCATTTCTGGCAGGTGGCAGTCCAGTCTCTTCTTGAAAGCCTCCAGGGATGAAGCTCCCACAACTTCCAAAGGCAACTTCTGTTCCACAGGTTGGTTGTTCTCACTATCAGAAAATTCCTCCTTATTTCCAGGTTGACTCTCTCCTTGATCAATTTTCATCCATTGTTCCTTCTCTGGCCTATGGGTGCCTTGGAGAATAGCTTGACTCCCTCCTCTCTGGGGCAGCCCCTCAAATATTGGAAGGCTGCTCTCCTGTCTCCCCTGATCCTTCTCTTCCCTAGACTAACATTTGTGTGTGAAAAGAGCGAGACACACTTCAGGGGGTTGCCACCATGGTCCCCTGGTTTTCCACATTCCTCTAGAACAGGGGTCTGCAACCTTAAACACCCAAAGAGCCATTTGGATCCGTTTCCCACAGAAAAGAAAACACCAGGAGCCAATAATTGAACAACCAGTGTGACTGGGTGAGCCTGGCCAACTCGACAATACTCACGCCCACTCAGCCACCTCCTGCTCTGGAGTATGGAGTGAGTCTCCATCCCCTGCCATCCCTCTTACCTTCTCAGACCAGGCGAAGAGTGATGGGGAGGGGAGAGGCCAGCCAGGGGTGGGATCAGCTGGCAGGGAGCCACAGCAGAGGGCAGAAAGAGCCGCAGGTTGCAGACCCCTGCTCTAGAAGGAGCTATAAACATATCCCATGACTTCTAGCAGCTCACAAGGCCCTAATTTTACAGATGGTCCTCTTTTAGCAACTGCCTCATTTAGCGACTATTCACAGTTACGCCACTGATGAAGAAACAACTTCCTGTCAGTGACAGCTTTTTGTAAGTCTGTAAATCCAAGGAAAGCTGAAGACTGTAAGCACGGGTGTGGGTTCACTTGGCAGCCATTTCGCTTAATGACTGAGTTGCCAATCCTGGTTGTGTTTGGGGCACAGGGATGACCCCAAAGTTCCAAACTGACATGTCCTTGGCTCCTGACTTTGCTGTTAGAATATGGACTGGAGCAGACATAGTATTCAGCCAGTTCTGACCGGTTCTAGAGAACCGGTAGTGGAAATTTTGAGTAGTTTGGAGAACTGGCCAATCCCACCTCTGACTGGCCCTGCCAACCCTATCTCTTCTCTGCCTCCCATCGAGTCCCAGCTGATCGGCTGGGTCTCCTTTGGTTGCCCTGCCCAGGAGAACGGAAC
>JANHFN010001975.1:129233-158311 GCA_032468175.1 Toxicocalamus goodenoughensis
AACAGCTCTTTTTGTGTCCTCTGTGTAGTGGAAAAACCAAATTGTATTGTGAGTAGATTAATACTTAAGACCCCTGCATCAATCTCACCCCTACATTTATAACTTCAGCACTGTCAGGTGGAGGACTAAATCAACATTTCCCCATTCTCTCTCAAATAATAAATACAGCAAAGTAGCTTTATGTAGCCTTTATCATAAGAATAAATCAAATCACAACAGGAGCTTAAAACTTATGAATGGATGGACTTTGGAGCTTCCGTTCATCACCGCCGAGCCTGATTCGATATTTAAAGTGCTCTTGTTTCTTTGCACTTGCCTTCTTCCTGGCCTCTGCCAAAGAGAACTTAGCATCCCTAAGCCTGCCAAGTCACACACAAGTTGTACGGCCCCTTTTGTGGGGCATTGCAACCCATGGCATGCATCTGGTTTTGACCATTGGGAGGCATTAGAAGATATTGGTTGCCGATTGAGTATACAGGTTGCAAATTATTCTTAGCTTAAGGGCGCAGAGAATAAAGCTTCTGTTCCTAAGAAGAGAGCGATTGAGGTAAGTCCAGGGATCTGTAATATAGCGGTAGAGGGCATGATCTACAGCAGAGGTCTCCAAACCTGGAAGTTGACGTCCACAAGAGTTGCCAAGTTTGGGGACCCTTGATCTACAGTATTGGCTAGGTTCCTTCTTGCCTTCCTCTGAACCATTGAGGTCTTCAAGGTGACTCTTCCAGATCAGTCTTTTCAACCCATTTGACATCTCAGTTGCTGCTTTTAGAAGAGGCAGGGAAGCCTCTTCTCTTCCTTTCTGTGTCTTTTCCTTGGTGGTGAAAAATGTCCAATGTTGCCTTCCTTTGTCCTACTGGTGAGGAACCAGGAGGGTCCTTGTCCCCACTTCTTCTTGCCAACCCTTTCCATCCCGAGGCCATTGATCGGTTGGTCTTTGAAAACCAGAAAAGGTGACCCCTTTGTCAGTTGTATCTGGCTCAGATCCCTCTTATGTGCATGTGGGTGTGTCCCACACAGTATTTAATTGCAGAAGAAATGTGGTGGGGAAACCAGCCAATATCTGGAGCCTCGCCTTGGAAGTTGTCGTACCCATCTGTATTCTAAGGAAGCTCCACGGGCCTCACAGGCCAGTGGAATGCCAATGAATTTCAGTTAATCTAGTATAAGATGTTCTCTTGCGCTTTTGGTGTTTGGTTCATTAAAAATTTAAATTAGTAGGTTTTAATCATGGCTGTTTGATTGGCACGGTGTCTGCTCCCCTCTTGCTATTCAGCAGAGCTCCAGAACTGCAGAATCTTAACAAGTTCATTTGCTCATGTGGTTTCGGGAGAGGAGCAGCCACCAAATATATGGGGGTCTTACTTGGAGGGTGAGGAGCCCCCCCAGGAGAAGGTACATGCGGCTTGTCCCCCTTCTGGTGGCCGAGGGCTACCAAGAAGCTGCTTTCTCCTCCGGGCAAAGAGGTGGCTTTCTCTTCCGCTCTCCCATCCGCTAGGGAAGCCACAGCCATTCAACTGCCGATATTAAATTTAACTCAGTTGGCCCACCTAGCCAGGGATTTTAACCACCTCCCCAAATAATAACCAGTCGCTTCCCCACCAATCCTGGCAACTGTTTGGTTTTAACCCTGCAGACAAGGCTGTGTGACTCTATTCAGCTTTCTGAATCGTTCTTAGGAAGAGCTGGTCATTTCGTGAAGCTGAGCAATTTTGAATAGAGGAGAAAACGGTCAACGGAAAAGAGGCACCAAAATTGGTTGAGTGCACCCTGCTTGATGGTGAAACAGGCTTAATGCTATGTTGGTTTGGTAGAATTTACATTCTGCCATTCCACTTCAGGGATGCCCGGGGTGGCTAACGCAACAGTGGAAAAGGATACAAAAATCGCAATAAGCAAATCAATTAAAAACACACGAGAAACATAATGAGGCAGCCCTTCATGTGGGAATCTTCTCCCATTAATTTCCTATGATGAGGCTCCTGCATTACTTTGACAGACCATATTGCACCTTAATTGTATTTTTCCCCCGTGCTTTGGATGGCCCGGTTTAATCATTTTTAAAGCAGATATAATAAAGTATTGACAGAATGGAAGGTTTCCTAAAGAAAGACTGCATTTTTGCCAACGTTCCCATCTTGTGCTGCAGCCTGAAATAAAGAGGTTTTGGCTTTGAAAGATGGGGAAAGGGCAGGAGGTTTTAGGCTGGCCCCATTCAGTCGTAACCATGTTAAAAGGCTGGCATCCCTGATTGTAGCCTTGAGCTGGGATTTCATTTTGTAGAAGGCATCCAAATTTTGCTCTTATATTTTTATAAAATACGCAACCCTTTTGACCACATCAATTTTCTATTATTTGGTTTTATTTCAATTTTTATCTGCTGTCTCGGAATTGGTCTCCTTTTTAGAATTGATCAATGACTGTAATAAAGTTGATTGATTGATTGGTACCTGTGGCTGATAGAGGGTCTTTTATCTTAAAAGCCCAATTGAGCTTCCAGGAGGAGGGGGAGGGGGTCCTTTGAAGGCCCCTGCCCCCTCCCCTTCTCCAAAAGGAAAGGGAGAACAGTCAAATAGCGTCCTCTTTCTTTCTTCTGGCTGTGCAGCATCAATATTCATTCTGACCTTTGGAAGAGACATCCAGCAATTCGACAGGGTTCTGTAGTTCTGACGACTTCCTTGACAAAGCCAACTTAGGGATTCATCCTGGCTGACAAAGGAGCCGGCCTGACAGGATCTCTCATTAAGTTGTATCCCTGCCAGGGGGAGGCTGACAGAGCTTTAAATTCCAGAGAAGAAAAAACCGAATCGGACATTGCAGAGATGCCAGCCTCCTGCCCCTGCCTCCCCCACTCTCTGTCCACCCTCACACACCCACACACACAAAATGCTTACTGTCCTATGTTAACCAAGCATTGGAAGAAAGCACAAAAACGTGCATGCTGGGATAGATAAGGGATCGCGCAGAGTCCTTGAGATGTGGAGTCAAACTGCTTTGTGGGTATTTGTCCGAAAAGTGCGGCTTTTCCTTATCTGCAGGGGCCACCGGGTGGGGGGTGGGCATCCAGCCTGTGGGTGTTTGTGTTGAATTCTTTTTCTCCTTTATTTGCCCTCCGGGGTGTTGGATCACCAGTCTGTGCTGTAATCCCTAACAAGGGGTTCTCTGAGGGCTGCTTCAAAACACAAGGAAGAGACAGGGTGGGGCAAGGCAGGTGGGCTCCGTGGTCATCTCGAAGGTGAAATGCAGAAAGTCTGGATTAGTTCAGATGGGTGAAAGACGGAGTCTAATGAAGATTAAAAACATGTCTTGGTCAGAGGTGGCATTCAGCAGGTTCGGACCAGTTCTGGAGAAGCGGTAGTGGAAATTTTGAATAGTTTGGAGAACCGGCAATGACCACCTCTGATTGGCCCCACCCCATCCCTTCTCTGCCTCCCATTGAATCCCAGCTGATCATCTGGGTCTTCTTTGGTTGCCCTGCACAGGAGAAGGGAGCTGGAAAGCAGGTCAGTGGGGTTGGGAGGGAATGGGGGTTTTGCAGTATCCTTCCCCTGCCACGCCCATCAAGCCACAGAACCGGTAGTATTTTTTTTTTAATTCCACCACTGGTCTTGGTGGTGATAGGCTAAGGAGAGAGCAGCTGTTCTTCACCACATTTGCTGCTTTCTTGGGGCAACCTCCCTTCCTCTCTCTCCCTTTTGGTAGATCCTCTGTTTTGAGTTGCCTATTTCTGGTGGTGCTTTAAAGACAACACTCCCCAGCTCACCTCAGATGACATCCATCCCATGAACCATGGAAAGAGCCACTTGGTCGTTGTTCTGGAGCTGCCCGCACAGTCCTCCTTTCCTGTACAGATGTGTGCCAATGAAGGTCTATGGTAAAATGCTGGGGTGTGTTCAGGATGCCAACCAGCCAAGTTTAGGATACTGTCTTCTCACCCATTTCTCCTCTGCTGAACAGCCCTTTGGGGTTGCTTGGGGTTTGTGATTTTCTTTAGGCAACCAAGAACTGTTTCTGGCCAGAATTGATACTGACTGATTCTTTGTTCAGGTTTCTCAGTTGAATTTTAAATATAATCCAGTTGGTATTTCCAACCCAATTCTATATTTCAGGAGAATGCAATGTCCTCATGTACCAATATTGTAAAGTCATAGATGAGACAGAAAAATGTGAGGGAGCAGTAGTCTTCCAGGGATGGAGTCCTTGACTACAGTGTTTTTTTCCTTGGGACCAGGACCTGTAATCTCCACCTCACCCCTTCATCGGGGTGCTTTTTTTGGTGATTGCACCTGACTTTGGATCCGAGCTGATGACCTCAGTGTGCATTGTTGACTGTCTCACTGGAAAATTTCAGTGCCACGTTGGGTGCTCAGCTGTTCCTCTGCACTCCTCAGGTCTGGCGGGCAACCTGTGTTCCTCAACTGAATTCTCAAGAACTTACTTGCAGGTATAAGACTACTATCGCACAGGAGTCCTCCTGTGACTTGCAATTATGTCTGCCGGTGGGAAGTCTTGCAGGCAAGCATACTTGCCTCTGTGAAAATATAAGTGGATATTTAATCTTGTCTTCTCTGCCACTGGCTCCTTCCCCGCCCCCTCCCAGAAACAGAGAAGCATTGGAGCAAATTCTGTTTCCCCTGAGCTTAGGAGCAGCATGATTTTTAATCAGTTGCTCTTTCTGATGCATAGAAGCAAACCATCCCCAATGGCTACCATTCCTTTTCTCCACTTAGTCTTTCGTGGCTTAAAGGTGGTTTGGTTTCTGGTTCATCTGTTATCTTGGCAGAATTATGGCCTATTTCAGGGAAGCTACGGCCCGTCTCTTTCTGTTCCTGGCTAATGATAGATTGTTCCTGCCTTGGCCAAATATTTGTTCCCCCTGAAGGCACAAGCATGGGTGTGCAAATGTGTAAGTAAGGCCCTTGCAGGAGAGAGAGGACAACTGCCTGGTGGTCCTTCAGCTGAAGAAGGGACAGTTTTCTTTTTGGGTCTTCTTCCTTCCTCTTTAGTCACCTGAAAAAACTGAAATATTTATTTTGGAAAAGTCTGTAGGTCAACAGTTCCCTCCCCCCTTGACCCAGTAGGAACATATGTACTTACGTACCTATCACTTCTTCCTTTCTTAACCTTCCTGACATTACTGCGATGGTTATGTATACTCGGTTGAAGCCCACAGTTCATATTTTTTAATGTTATCCAAGAATATGAGCTTGTCAGCTAGTATAAAAGACAAATTTTCTCTTCACTATAAAATGTATTTCTCTTCTTCCAGCAAGGAATAACAATGAAGAACTGGGTCTTCAGAGCAGAATTAGGCTGAGGAGGGGGGGAAAGGGGGGGGGAACGGTTCCACACCAAGTGTTTTCTTCATTCTGCCTGAATCCATAGTGGCCCATCTCATTGGTAATGTTTTTCTTGTGGGTTGTGACAGATAAGATCCATATTGATTTTGGAGTATCTACTGGCAGTAACCTTTGAAAGGTCAGACAATGCACTGCCATAGAATATTATCTATCAATATCAGGGGGAGCATAGAGACAGGGATGACACCTAATCACAACACAGTTGGCAAGTCATAAATCTAAACTTGATGTGGCTGGATTCAGGTAATGGAGAGCTGTGGTCAGGAAGGTGGGAAATGCTGCAATCACATGAATCGGAGGGGAACCGAGGGGTGGCCTCGAAACCAGAGAACCATGTTTGTTCCTTCCAGCAGTTAACCTGGAGAATCATCTGCTGGGAAATGGATCTGCTGGAAGAAAGTCTTGAAATATGTAGGTAGGTTTTTTCAAAGCTTGGGTGTATTTTTATGCCTTAAGTACAGGGTTTCCCACCCTTGGCCTCTTGAAGGCCCGTGGACTTTATCTCCCAGAATTCCCAGCCAGGTAGGGAATTCTGGGAATTGAAGTTCATGGGTCTTAAAGGAAAACTCTGCTTTAGGAACTGAAAGGTCTCTCTTAAAAAAGTGTCCCCCTTTGATTAATCCTTTTCATTCTAACCTAATACACTTTGTGTCAAGTGTGGGAGATGGCCGTGTGTATGTGTGACAGGTCCTGTCATATCCATGACTCACTGCCAGGGTAATGTGTGAATCGTCACCACCGTCAGTCACTGCCTTGCTCTTCAACCAAGCGCTTGCTTATAAACCAGATTTTGGTTCGAGACTTTCAGAAACGATCAAGGGGACTTTTTCTTATTGATTGTCCTGAGTGGCCATTCAGCATTTGGAAAACATTTCCTGGGGTAGTTGTGAGTGTGGTGTGCTGTGTGCTGTGCTGGGTGTCCCTTGAAGCGGTGGGCCAAACGCCGCTGATGAACTTGGTTAAACTCTCCCCACTCGTCAGCGCTGTTACCAAAGCACGTTGTGTGCAAGTTGTGGACACAGGTGAGCCGTCATGTTCTCTGACTCGGAGATCCAAGTGTTTCTTTGAACCTCACAGTTATTGGTTTAATTGCTTCTGGTTTCAGGTCAGAGCTGAAAAGAAGAAGTTTGTGGGAACAGAATCTTTACTCTGGCAGCTTCTCCATTTCTGAACGGCCCCCAATACGGATGAGAACCCATCACAATAGGCTTGCAGGCATGAGTCACCGAAACCTAATTTTCTACTAAGAAATTGCCCCTTTCACGTAATAATCCAGACCCATTTGGCTCCTTTTGTGAGAAACGCAATTTTCACCTTGTGGTATTGTTCAGCCTGATCATTATCATCTGTTTACACCTGTCTCATGAACAAAATGTCCTGTTTTCCCTCTGCTCACGGCAACCCCACTTTCTCTCTCCCCTCCCCTTTGCTGCCCACCCTGCCCTCATTTCATTCAGTTTTGGGGTGATGTCTGTGGGTGGTGACCCCCTACTCCAGGAGTGTTCCACACGAATCCTTCCTGCTCTTCTGCGTGTCCATCTTGGGTTTGGGCTTCTTTGAGGGCCTCTGGTTGGCAGGAGAAGTGTCTTGGGAGACGCAGACAGGTTTCTCTCTCAGTCAGATTTCGGACCTGCTTAAAAATGCCCTTGAAGCAGGTATGGTAAACAGCTGAGTCCAGAGCTTTCCTGCTTTTTAAGAGGAGCAAAACTATCCGGGTGACTGCAGCTGCCCTAAGTTCTGTTTGCAAAAACCATTGCCCCCTTCCATTGGAGTTCCTAGAGTACATTGTTGGGGGTCTGAGGAGCGTCGTCTTGTTAGATTTCAGTACTGTAGAGTTTGGAGTCAAAAATAGCGGCCGTGTCTTCCATAAATGTCCCTGTCTCCATCCGTTGATGCCTGTTTAGGGTAACATTGGATACCATCGTTCCATCTGTCGTCTTCCAAACTTCTTCAGAGACTGTTCAGTGGGGCCATTGTGGGGTCTCTGCTCAGCCTAGGTTTCTGTGCCATGTGAAAACTTCACAAGTTTCGAGGAAGTCTGGGCCCTCCAGCGGTTATTTCCATGAGGGGCTTCTTAGTTCTGTCTTCACTGGTAGCTCAAAGGGGCCTCTGGGTGAAGCAACTGCAGTCTCCAATGAGTTTTTGACCTAAGGGTTTCTTCAGCTGGGGACTGGCCCCCATGTCATCTCAGAAAAGACTAGATGGCCTTAATATAGTGGTTGATGGATATGATTCCTTGCTTAGAGTTCCTTGATTTTTATGTTCCAGTTTTCTCTAACTCCAGATAGTTATTTGTGAGGAAGAATACCCAGCCCATAGTTGCTCCCATCTGGGATATTGCATGGCTTCTGTCTCTTCCCAATTCGCTCAACTTCTGCATGAAATGGCTGGAAGAGGTAATTTTGGGGTGAGGAATCATTGGGATGATAGCCTTTTCAGACTAGGCAATGCCAATTTTTTTCCTAAAAAGGGAAAAAGAGAACAATACAGTATGCTTTAACAATTTTTTATCTTTAACATATAGATGATGGTCAATAGGTTATGTGAACATGTCTATAACAGCATATTTCATCAATGGGATGTACTAAAATTATAGAATTTGTCTGATAGTTTGCCTAATTTGGTGTTTGGCCGAGGTAGTTGTGAATGTAAAAAATCCACCTTAACAAATAAATATAGATATGGAAAAGCCAATAAAATCTCCGGTGCCTTTTCACTTAAATGCTTGCATTCTTTGTAACCTTTCACCAGAAGTGATTCCCCCCCTCTAGTTTCAGTGTGACATTTGAGGAGAGACGAGTGAGGTCTCCTTTATTTGTCAATAAGGTAGTTCTTCAGTGAATGAAATTGAGTAGATGTCAAATCAACAGAAAATGTTATCTCAGATCTTCAGGTAGTTCAGCTAAATGACATTTCACATAATATTGCTTAAGAAGCATTGTAGACGAGCATTTTTAATTGAAAGATGCACCAGTTTTATGGTGGCACAAAAAGGAGCTCTCAGTTTCCATGTGTTCTGTAAACAAAATAAACACTTCCACTCGAGAAGGGAATCCTAGCTTATCTTTTGTTACCCTCTTAAGTGTTTTGAACTTGAAGCTTAGAGTTCAGGAAAGAGAAGACCTTGTTCAGATAATGAAGGTAGAAGAGATTTCATCAAACACGCCGGGCCATCAAAAGCACCTTCTGCTTGAAGTGTCCTCATCAGGGTGTTTAAGAAGCAAAATGTGTTTTGTGAAGGAAATGAGTGCTCCTTTATGGAGAACAATTGGACATCATGAAGCAGACATTTTGTGAAGGACTCATTTCTGGTACCTGCTGTGGAATTCATCCTGGGATGAACAATCATTCGGGGTATGAGAAGTTATAGTCAAAAACGATTTTCCTAACATGATGCTTTCCAAATGTTTTGGAATCACAATTGATGAAATTCCAAAAGGACTTAAGTCCAAGGACCATGATTAGAAAGTCTGGGAGGACAGTCCCAGCAGATACGGAATATATCACATGGAGGGAAGTTCTCAAGAAGGTACCAACTCTCTACTTCTTGTTCAGGGTTCTGTTCTTGGGAAGCCAACCAGAAGCTTCGGAAAAGCCGAGCAATGAATGGCCAGGGGGGAGGAGCTCTGGCACAAGTCAGTCAGTCTCGTCCTGGTTTCGGTCACCATCCTCTTCCTCCCCAAAGCCCCCTTCTTCCTTCTCTACCCTCATTGTGGCTCCTGCCCAAAAGCCCTGTCTTGCATGAAGACGATGATCCATGTAGATGACGTGCGCCATAGCTAGGGAACAGTGGCTGCATTTCTCTTCCACGAAACCCACGTGGCCTGTTAGTCCTGCTGCTGCTGCATATTTGAAAAGGCTAAAATGCATCAGGCGGGTTTGTCATTCCTTATTTTCTTGCAATAATTCTGGCCGGAAAAAGCGAAAGGAAGGCACATAATGTTGATGTTTTCTTCCCGACAGCTTCGTCTTAAATCGCCCCTTGTATTTTCTTGGACTTGAACAGATGTCACTAAATTAACTCCATTGAAAGAGAATGTTTTATATTGTCAGCATAATTAACATACATTGTCCATTCTTCTCAAAAATTTTCAGTTTTTGTAATCGAGCATCATTTTTTAAAATAGTCTGACGATTTCCCACCCGGATGTAGCAACTTATGGTGATTGTCTAACAAAGCCCGCAAGGGGTGGCTCAGAGGCAGCGTTTCCTTCTCCAACTTTTCACAGCCAGCTCCCTATTTCAGCCCTCTGCATCTCAGAGTTGATGGTCCCACTGTAGACCAGACGAGGTTGGAGAAGCTTGGTTCCTGGATATGTTTCTCACCAAAGAAGCCAGTAAGAGATGGAGACACAGATGTTGCAATGTGTGCCTCAGGCACGAACTCAGGTGGGACCTGTTCAAGATTGAGACTTGTTTTCTTACCAGTAACCTGGATGTACTTTTTAATTTCACTTTATTGTCCAACTCAATCCTTTCTGAGGGTGTTCACGAGTGAGAATGCTCCGTCAGTTGCCATCTTCATTTCCCTGGATGCTCTTTGGACCAGATGTCAAACTGGAGGGCAGCTGGAGTGCTTCACTTCTTGGCAAAACTCCTCATGGCTTCCTCTGGAAAGGAAGGTCTGTCCCTGTGGGACAGACGTGGGACAGGGTAGGAGTAACACTAGGCTTTGCAGAGAACCTGAATATGGCCCAAGATAAAGCTGGGTGTGATCTAAGGCAGAGAGGAGGCCAAGGTTATAGTCAGTTATGTGAAAGGCCGAGGGGCTTCCTTATTGGGCCTTGAGAAAGGAATGTAACACTTTGCTTATGTTTTGTTGCCACCTATCAGTCCATGAAAACTCACTTGAGTCTCCATGCCAGAAGACCTCATGTAACTTTTCAGATAGCACCATGGAAGTTCAGGGATATTTCTTAAAGCTTCCCAGTCTTAACTGGGATGGAGATCCCTAAGATTTCTTAGTTCTGAAGGGATTTGGTCCCACTTAGCTTTTCTGAAACCTTCTGCACGTTGCTGGGGTCACAGTTGTAGGGTTGTGAAATCCAAGTGATCAGAAAGGGCGAATGAAGAAAAACAAATGACTTTGGATTTTGGTGTGCGAGAAATTTGTTGAGGCCCCCTTGGATTGCAAAAAGAACAGATTGTTCAGTGCTACCAGAAGTAAAACCAGCGTGCTCACTGAAGTACTAATAACGAAGTTGAGGTTAAATAGTTTGGATAGATAGCATGAAGATGAGAGTCATAAGAGCAGATTCTAATACTAGGAAAAAATGAAGGCAATCAAACAGAGGCCACCAGAAGAGAAGATACCATCAACAAGGACACAAGCAGGAGCTTACAAGAACTCCTGGGAGCAGCTGCTGACAGCCAATCCCAGTCAAGTGACATCTGTCAAATCACAAAGAGTTGTGGGGAGCTGAACAACAACAGCAAATGCCCAGCCCCCTTCCCTCAGGCAGATTCAGCCCTTTGAGACAAAGGGGGGGGGGGTTGTTATATGAACACGCTTAGAAGTATTGCCTCGCTGCCAGCTGAATTGCTGCACAATCTACTTCCATAGATAGACCCAAACAAATTGTGTTAGTTTGCAGGTCTGCCTGTCGCAAAGCCTCCATTGATCTCATTTTGGAAGAAAAAGACCCATCCTCATTTATGAGCTGGGATTCAAGAAATTCCAGAAGTAATTTCCTCTTTGTTGATTCACCTTTGCTCTCCCTGCGTAGCCTATCTGTATTTTGCTGGTGCATCAATCAAGCAGCCTCAGAGAAGAAGCTCTGGTCGGTCATTATCCCGGAAGAAATACAATTAGGAAAGAGACCAACGTTAGGAAAAGTGATGTCCGCATTCCACTCACTGCAACCAGCCATTGTGAGATGTACGTCCAGCCTTAGAGCTGCTGCTTCTCAGATGGGTTTTTTTTTAAAATCTCCATCACAGCTGAGAAGCCTCCTCCCGTTTTCTTTCTCTCGCAGAGCCAATGAAGAGAAGGTGAAACGGAATTGGTCTCCCTCTCTCTCCCCCCTGTTGCTACATCAACCAAGCCTTGCATTTCTCCAATTTGTTAAACTCACCAGCGCATCTCAGTCATAATATTTCAGGCATGATAAGTGTGGGCTCTTTTAAAGCATAGCAACTATATTATGTTTGACAGCCATTTACATTCGTGGATTTCATTTAGTGATTAGAGCTTTCTGGAACGTAGGCCAAAGAGAGCAGACTCTGGAAAGGGATTGCGTCCTTTGAAAGCCATGAGGTGAGATTAAAAGGCCATCCTTGTGGCTGAAGGAAAGGCTGTTACAGTTGCACCCAATTCAGCCTTTGGTAGAACAATTAAGACCCCGAAATATATCCCTTTCAGGGAGTGGGTGAGTTCTCAAATGCTTGCAGTATTTTATTTATGCAAAAATCTAAATCATTAAAAAAATCATACATGAGCCATCTGCCTGAGACGTTCTGCTTTTGAGGAGAATGCTGGCTGATCTGCATTGCTTTTTATTTTGGCCAAAGTGCAATCCCATCAGCTAACTTTCATTGAACGGCAATAAAAGAATATCCCCCCCCCCCGCAAAGCATCAAAGCAGCATAAAATGACATTAAAAGCTAATGAGCATCGTATCAGAACTGAAGCACACACATTAAGAAGCAGAAGACCTTAAAGACCAGAGCAAGGAAGCCAATAAGCAAGGGATGTTTTTCATCTAGGATTCAGAGGTGTCTCACTGCTGTTCTTTGGAGCAGGGAGAGAAAGAGGACCACCCAGAGTAGGTCTGTGTCACCCAAGAGGCTCTTCTGGAACACCCCTGATACTTGGGTAGGAACATGGAGGAGAAAAAATGGCCTTCAGGTTATTCTCTCCCTCCACACCAGAACATAAACGCCAGCGAGGATAGGCTAGATGCCACCATCAGATGGTGGGAAGCCATTTTCAAAGCTGGTCAGTTGGACCACATATTCAATCCCTCAGTGACTGATTGAGTAATCATGTCTATTCTTATGAAGAGATGAATTTCTTTATGCAAACATTTGCTTTTTAAGCCCAACCAAAAATTGTAAGTGTGGAAGCAGGGTAGAAAGAGCCTTCCACACATCAGGGCTGAGCGTGAGGGAGGGGTCAAGTATGTCATCTGTCTTGAATCATTTCATGCACAGAAAAGATCTAAGTCCAGCCCACCCTGAATCCCATTGACTCTTATTTGCTGCCTATTTGTTTTCATCATTTGTTGTTTAGATTCTTGTAGGGAGCATAAACTTGTAGTAAACCTCTTTATTCATTTCAATGGCCTGGATTTCCTGATTTTCCCGCGCTTGACAAGTGACTTTTCCCAAAATTAGTTGTTTTCCTGGATTTGTTTGAACCTCTTTGCTTTCGCCTTAATGGGTTTACTTTGTTGCGGCACCAAATCAAGCCAGGAGCATCTCAGTCGAGACAATAGCCTTTAATTGTGGTCAGGAAGATACTATGAGGAAGTATAGGGGAGGCCCATGGAGCTGATGGAAGGCAGAAGGGTGCCCCACTTGTGTTACAGAACCATCCTCCTGCGCGCATTTTCCACTACTGCCAGGGTGTCTTGTATTTACTCTGAGCTCTAATGATTCCAAAGGAGCTATTATGAACTGTTATGTGGCTTACATCTTTAAACAGCGCAGTTAAAAACCTTTTGGAATTTAAAACTCATCAAGAAGGTTCTATGGTGAATATCCAAGCTGGGAAGATAGGATTCTAACTTAACATTAAAAATTACAATAGCAGATTAATTAAATGAAAGAAAGAGTGAAAAAGAAAGCATACAGATTACCATGTGTTCCATTTGGGCATAATTAATTTTAATTGGGGGAAAATGTGCCTTGTGAATATCTGCCAGAAATATTCAACTTCTCTACCTCCATCCTTAGTCCAAAATGTGCTGCTCATGCACGGTTTTTTCTCGGATATGATTTACCAGAGAATTTTCTTTTGCATTGCTGATTTCATTTAAAAAAAAATTTCAAGGAGAGAAAGAGGCAGGCGGGACTGTAGGGGGACTTTAAACCATCAGGGCCTCCAGCCCACATCTTAGTTCAACCACCCCTTTTGAACTAGAAGGCCCCTGCAGATGTTTTGGTCACCATAATATAAAAAACAATGTTGAGTGCAGAGAAGAGCAACAAAGATGATTAGGGGGCTGGAGGCTAAACATATGAAGAATGGTTGCAGGAAATGGGGGTGTCTAGTGAAAAGCAGGACTGGGGGCAACAGGGTAGCTGAGGGGCTGCCACAGAGAAAAGGGGGTCAACCTATTCTCTCAAGCATCAGAAGGCATCAGAAGCAACGGATGGAAACTGGTCAAGGAGAGAAGCAACCTAGAACAAAGGAGGAAATTGCTAACAGTGAGAACAATTGACCAGTGGAACTGCTTACCTTCAATAGTTGTGGGTACTCCATCACTGGAGGTTTTTAAGAAGAGACTGGACAGCCACTAGTCTGGAATGGTCTAGTCCAGGCTCTCCAGTTTGAGCAGGGGGTTGGACTAGACGACCTCCAAGGTCCCTTCCAAGTCTGTTATTCTATATGGATGCCCTTCCCAATAGCCTAAAGGGGGGCATTTCCATCTCGTGGGCTCCTAGCAGGAAACAGTCTCCCAGGTTCCCAAAAGGATGCTTCCTGTGAAGTTGAGGGCAACAGATATCATGGGAACAGTCCAAATTCTAACCCTCAGGGAGTATTTGGTGGTTGGATATCTCTCTGAGAAGAACGTTTGAGCATGGCCTCCTGAAAGCACTTTGCCGCCTCTTCTTCTGCTGGAAATCCTTTGGCCATTTCCAACACAGAGAATGGTATTTCTTAAATCAACAGCTTCGCTGCCCTGAACCTCAGATTATCTATTCCCAAATTAGTTTTCCCCATAAATTCTTATTAATTCATATAGGATTTTGATTTGATATAAGACTCGGTAAATGGGGAGATGAGATTAATTAATTGAAAGATAGGATTGTCTTCAAGTAAATGTTTAAAAGAATATGCTGATAATGGAAATCAAATCTTAATGACTTTAATTTGCTGTGAGCTCTGGGTTTATGAAAAAAAATGGGGAGGAAGTTTCCTGCAGATTTTCCCCCCTCCCTGCAGTACTCATTAGTTTTGGTTTGATAGCATTATGAAAGATTCAACTATTGGCTCTGCAGGCTTGTGCTGGAGAAATTTTGTGAGCAGTTAGCAACACAAATTAGCAACACAACAACTTGCAATAGATTGGGATCAAAACTGCAGACCAGCAAGCTAACATGGGCCAGCGAGTTCTGCCCAGAGGTTCACCAGGTATTTCCTCATTTCCCTACAGGTAGTCCTTGACTTATGGCTGTTCACTTCCTGACCAGTGAAAGCTAGGACAGACTTCTCCAAAGGTGTACTAAAGACCCAGTTCCGAAGTTCTGACTGCCAACCCTCTACCCCCAAAAGTCACCTAACCAGATTCTGGGCACTTGGCAACCAGCCCACATTTAAAATTCTTTGCCATGTCCCACAATCACGTGACTGATCCAAACCAGTATTTGCTACAATGGCTTTGCTTATCAACAGCTCTGAACAGAGGTCATAAAATTGGGTCAGTCGCATGATGCCTTGTTTTAGGACCATCACAACTTACGACCATAATGGCCAGGCTTAATTACGGTCATTAAGTTGATGCCTGTGTATAACAGGTTCTTGAGGTCCAGATATTTTGGACATACTGTTTTTGGAGAGGTGGAGTTTTTGCAAGCGTCTAATTCGATGGGGATTTCTGGATTCTAAACCATCCTGGTTAATAGGCACCCAAAGTCTTGCTCCTTACACCTTTGCAATAGTTGGGGGAATGTTGGTTTTAACATTTGTGTTATTGTGTTGTGTTATTATTGTTATTGAGCAATGCCAAAGCCCTATGAGAAGGAACGGAGGGGCATTTCTTCCTTCATTTACCAATCCTCCCCTGGAATACTCCTCTAGACAAGCAGTTGCCCATTCTCAGCCTTTAAGCTGCACTGCACTCCAAATCTGTCCACAGCTAACAATAATAACACAACACAATAACACAAAAGTTAAAACAAACATTTCCCCAATTATTACAAAGGTGTAAGGAGTAAGACTTTGGATGCTTATTAACCAGGATGGTTTAGAATCCAGAAATCCCCATCAAATTAGACATAAACCTGGGGATTAAATGGATATTGTTGTGGTTAGTTCTATTTATATACCCACTAAATCAGCACAGGCTTTGCAAACAAAGGGCTGCAGAAGGATCCCTAGCAGTTAAACAAGGAATTGGGTCTAAATCAATAATTCTGGAGTGAACCTGATAATCATTTTGGAGCTCGCTGTTTTAACTCGCTCCGTGTTCATTGTGGCAAAGTGAACTTTGAATTCCTGGGGTCAAGAACAAGCATGCAGATGTTCCTGGTCCCCTTGACTGACTCAGTAAAACCTGCCTCAAATTCTACGGGTGTTTTATTTCTAACAAGGGAAAGAAAAAGCGAAAGGCTGCCCAGCCAGCCGGTGCATGGAGAGGCCATGAATGCTGGTTTCCTTTGTTCTGGGCCTTTGGGTTTTAGCAGCATCCCCTCCTCTTTTTGATGTAATAAGGGAAAGCCAGACCTGGAAACAAATGCCCTCCAAAGAAGCCCCTCTCCGTGGCTTTTTAGGCAAATCTCTTGTGCAAATTTTTCCCTCGGCTGCTCTGCAGCTGCCTGCCGCTATCAAAGGACAACATTAATTCGGATTTGTGCATTGGGTGGGTTTGGCACAGACTCGGCTGTGGGAGGGGGAGAGGCCGTTTCTGATCTGAGATCAGCTAAGCTGGAGGGAGAGACCACCTGAGCGCTTCTGAGCTGCAGGTGGACTGGGGGGAGGGTCTCCCATCCATCAATCATTGTCTCACAGAAGGGCCGTAAGTGACACCCATAGGATGCCAAGGAAATGACATAGATGGGTAAGCAGCCAGGAATGGAACTTGGTTTGATGGTGGCTTTATTGGGGGGGGTGGGGCTTTGACACAGATCCTGGGGGCAACCACTTGCCAGCTTTGGGGCTTAAGAAAGTGGCTAGAGTTGGGCAGTGGTTGACTTGCCCACTTGTTGTGGCTCCCTGCAGCCCCCTTGCCACCCACTCCTGCCCGGGGGGGGGGGCAGTGATACTGGATTTTCACCAGGCCCTTCCACTGGTGGGGGAGGCCAGCGTGGACTTGCTGCACTTCTGGGCAGAGTGGGGAGGGCTTTTCTGGAGGAAGGGAAGGGACAGCGAGGGAGCGAATGGTCAGTGCTGGTCCTGCTGGAGGGACACGAAAAGGGATGGAATGGGGAAAGGCACTTCCAGGAGGGTCCCTGCGTTCCCTGGGCAGAAAAGGCAATGAGGCGGCACAGAAAACAAAGGCATTCCTTGCTCACAAGAAAGCCAACTCCAAATCCTGGCTTGTTTCTCATCCTGCAATGGCCCTTGAGGGCCAAACCGGGAAGGGAGTGGAAGGCTTCTGCAGAAGGGCTTCACTTCTCTCGCCTCCCTCTGGGTCTCCCTGCATTGGACTTGAAAGGGGTCCCATTTGTGAAGCTGGAATGGTTGTTTTTAAGCAACCACCCATCTCGCTGCTTAATTGTGAAAACCCAAAACAGTAAGATGCTCTGCTCTGGCACCCAACAAAAACAACAACACACACACACACAGAAAGAGAAAGAGAGAGACAGAGACAGAGACACATACCCATGCAGCATGTAATGTAAGTGCTGCATGGAATATGTCTCTGTGTCTCTGTGTCTCTGTGTGTGTTTGTGTGTGTGTGTGTTACAGTGATGTGTTTTCGATTTCTCTTTTAACCCAACCCTCCACCCCACAAAATCTGCATTAAACAGTTTTCTTCTTCTTTTCCTCCCTTCCCCTCCTTCCCCTCCACTTTTTTTAATGAATATGGACTTAATCGGTGTGTTTTTTATTGATTACATGCTGGTGTTTGTTTGAAATGGCTTTGCACAGGGAGTGATGTGAAATATAAAATTTTAAGAATATAATTACATAATTATGCCTGTACTGCCAGCCATCTTCAGCATGAGCTTGGACAAATCTTAACCAAAGAGCCTCATTTGCCACACTAATTCTCTGGATTTCGCTTGAGGAGATCTCTCTGTAGATGGGCAGGGGGGATTAGCGGCCCAGAGGTAGGACAGGTGCTGTCCACCTGAACCAGCAAATCGGGGACAAATCTTCTTTAAGATGAAGTATTCTGAGCAAGGGTGTCAGCCACGGGACTTTGTGCGCCAACCTTCAGTTCACAGTTAACGTGCCGCTTTCCTCGGAATCTCGGTGACGATCTTCCGACTGTGCCCACCCTTGTGCTGAGCCCCAGTCTTGGGACTCCCACGGCTGGAACGGTTCGCTCAACCAAGACCCTAAGCCAGCCCTGCTCTCTGTGAGGGGCTGGGCAAGAAAGCCAAACCTACCAAGGTTGACACCTGCTTTTCTTTCTCTTCCACCTGTTCAGGGGATGGGCAGAACTTGGTGACAGAGGACGTGACAGTCGTCGAGGGAGAAGTGGCCACCATCAGCTGCAGAGTCAAAAACAGTGACGACTCCGTGATTCAGCTCTTGAATCCCAACAGGCAAACTATTTATTTCAGAGACTTCAGACGTGAGTTCGAGGCCAGCGGCCAGCCTTTTGATCTCAATATTTTTTTGGGGGGGCAGATTTGGGAGCCCCAGGATGTTTCTCTCACCCTTTGGCTGCCAGGATCAGCCTTCTGGGGCGATCGGCACCCTTGTTCTTTTGCTGCAGTTGATTGCTTAGATGCCACATGTTCTGGGTGGCACAGTGGTTAGAAGGCAGTAGGGCAGGCTAACTCTGCCCACAGCCTGGAGTTCAATCCTAACTGGCTCAAGGTAAGGTCTATGGCTCATCTACAAAAAAGAAGGAAGAAGGGCAACAGAAGGCAGGACAAGAAACAATGGATGGAAACCAATCAATGAGAGAGGCAACCTAGAACCAAGGAGAAACTTCCTATCAGCGAGGACATTTAACCAGTGGAACAGCTGTCCACCAGAAATCATGGGTG
The DNA here is from genome assembly GCA_032468175.1 of Toxicocalamus goodenoughensis. Classification (NCBI taxonomy): domain Eukaryota; kingdom Metazoa; phylum Chordata; class Lepidosauria; order Squamata; family Elapidae; genus Toxicocalamus; species Toxicocalamus goodenoughensis. The sequence goes on from JANHFN010001975.1 coordinate 147,641, forward strand.
CTCCCAATCACTGGAGGTTTTTAAGAAGAGACTGTCTGAAATAGTCGAGGGTTTCTTCCTAGAGCAAGGGTTGGACTAGAAGACCTCCAAGATCCCTTCCAGCTCTATTCTGATTCTGAAGGTTGACTCAGCCTCCTGTCCCTTCGAGGTTGGTAAAAAACCCAGATTGTTGGGGGCAAGAGGCTGACTGTGTAAACCAGGGGTCTCCAACCTTGGCAACTTTGAGACTTGTGGACTTCAACTCTGAGAATTCTGGGAGTTGAAGTTGCCAAGTTTGGGGACCGCTGGTGTAAATTGTTCAGAGGGAGCCACAAAGCACCATGGAACAGTATGCAAGTCGCAGGGCTATTGTGCCCTTGCTTGCAGTCTCTCGGTGGCCCAGCCAGCAAAGGACCCCCACCCCATTATGGGCAGCCAATTTACTAACCTATTTGTGTGCTAAACAAGCAGAGTGGGGGGGGGGAATAAGCTGGAGGAAGTAATTACAAGTACTTGTTAAGGGGCATTTGTTTATTTATCTTGATTGGCAGGAAAGCTTGCTGGTTCAATCCAAATTGCAGCGGAACAATAGGAAATGAGAGGAGGTGGGGAAGGGGGACCAGTTGCTTTTGCAAGTCAAAACCCTTTGAGCTCTGGGGTTCTTTTGTGCACCCTCGGCCTGATTCCCATTGTCTCTTCCTTCCACAGCCTTGAAGGACAGCAGGTTTCAGTTAGTGAATTTCTCTAGCAGTGAGCTCAGAGTGTCCCTGACCAACGTCTCCATTTCGGATGAGGGAAGATACTTCTGCCAGCTCTACACGGACCCTCCTCAAGAGTACTACATGACCATTACGGTGCTGGGTAAGCATCCCACCTCCACCTCCACCTCCTCTGGAGGCATCAGGAGGCTGGTTGGAGAAAGCTGGGCAGGCTCAGGGCTTCCTTTGTACCCATTCCACAACTTTGGAATAAATCTTCACGGTTTACACCGGACTCTGGCATCCGTGTCCCCATTATCTGTGGGTTAGGATGGATGTGACGAAAGTTGAAACTGGAAGAAGCAACTAAAGTATCATTTAGGGCCAGGATCTCGAGAAAATGAAGGCAAAATGCTTTCTTCTCCACCCTGAAAGCTTCATTGAATGGCGCATGCCAACCTTTCTCTTGCCTCTACCATTTTTATTAGGTTATAAGGTATTATAAAATACGAAAGCAAATAAGAGGATAGGGGAACAGAAAGGGGAAGAAGAAAGAGTGAGGAAGGGTAGGGAAAGAAAAAGAAACAGAAACATTGACTTCCAACTCTTATCTGCTGCAGTAGAATAAGAAATTAACAACAAAGCACAACTTTCTGTTTTACCACGATAGTATGGATCAGTCATTTCTTACAAAAATCTGTCAGTCAGTCTGTGAAACCCAAAATCAAAGTTTCATTCTTTTCCACATCAAGCACAAAGTTCAGAAGTGTTTTCCATGTGGAAACAAAAGCATTTATGTTCTTTTCTTTGAGCAGAGGAGTCAATTTTGCCATTTCACCAAGTCTTCTCAGAAGGAGCCCATCTACCTTCAGGCGTTTGCCCATCCTGTGCCATCCCCCCTTCTTTTCTGGTGGGCTAAGTAAGCCTAGCCCTACTTTAGCCACCAAGCCGGTTGGGGAAGGGCTCCTCCCAGGCTGTCCTCTGGTTACGCATCATTCTAACAAGATCCGTTGAATTCCGCAAGAGCCCCAGTTTCTGATTATGGCCGCCTGTGAGGCTCCTGGTCACGAGGGAGCTGGAATTGCAACAAGAAATCTCCAAGTGAGATTTTGCTCTCCTTGATGAGTTACCGGGGTTCTCCTCTCCCTCTGCATTCCACGAGGTTCTGTTCTTCGTTTGAGAGTATTTTATGAGAGTTTAAAATTAGCCTGCAGTGTGAATTTCAAATTGGGCTGCCTTCAGCTATGAGATTGGCTTCCTGGTGTGGCTTCATGGCCATCTTTCTTTTCCTGCCTTGCTCAGACTGGAGACCTGGGAAGGGCTGCGCTTTTCCTCCAGGGCTCCTTTCCCTTCCTGGGCCCAACAAGATTGCCTCCTGCCTTGGTGCAGGCATCTCCTGGGATACCTACCTCCATGCTGAACACACACACACACACACACCATGAATAACACTGGCATTTCTCGGGAGAGCTGGAGAGAAATGGCCATTTCCTTCTGGCTGCTACGAGAGATACATCCTTGCCCAACCTGGAAGGTGTCGGGCACCAACTTTTTTTCTTCTTCTTTTGCTTTTTTGAACCCACAGATGATTTAACACATTCTCAGAACAAATCAGAACCAAAAAGGCCACTTATTCGCAACAACATGAATTTAAATCGTTGTTTCAGAGCTTTGTTAAATGCCAGCAATCATCTCCTAATGCCAGGATCGCTGATTAAAAAGTAGAAACCGCATAGCTCTTCCGTCCCCCCATTCCCCCCCTTTCTTTCTCTCTCTCTTCTCTAAGGGATTGGGAGGCCTCTTGCACATGTTTTAGTTGGTTCACGGTTCTCTAGTTATGGCTCAGATTATCCTCAGTTCAAGACGCTGCTGGATTTGTTTCATCCCTTCAGCTTTGAGAGTCACTAATATGACAAACCCGCACAGAATGCAGAAACACCCTCCCTCTAAAAAAATTGTTTTCCGATGCCATAACGGCTCCTCTGGGCATATATATGCTCTCTCTTCGCGATTTGCAAGGTGTGTGTGTGTGTGGGGGGGTCATTTCTGAAGTTTTGGTGTGTTTTTTAATAGCCATTCTATTAAGATTTATTATTAAAGAGATAAAACTAGTATAAAAAAATTAAAGGAACAAAAAGTAGGAAGTGCCAAAAAGGAGAAAAAAAACAGAAGAGAAATGAGAATACAGTAAAGAAAAACAAATGAAATATATAAAGAAATGACTTTCCCCTTCATCACAAGTATAAAAATTTACCACCTTCTCTAAGAAAAATACAACAAATGATATCTTGCTCCCCAGATCTCACCTCTTATCTGTAAACAAGTCCTTAAAGCCTCATCTGCAGTCCTGATCAGCAAAGTCCATTAAGGCTACCAGAGATAACAACATACCTATTTTAACTTTGATCAAAAAATCCAACTTTAAAGTCCTTTGTTTTACTTTTAACAATCTTGATCTTTAGCCTCTTCAAATAACGTCCTAGAATTTGATTTCTTTTCATTTCTTCTTTGTCCCTTCTCACAAAATTCTTCAAAGATTTAACAAGTTGTTTTTGTGAATCCAATATCGGAAAGTTATCCAGGTCAATCTTTTGTCTGCCCTTTTAATTATGAAGACATGACATCATTGCATCCATAGAGGCAGACACAAAATTAAAATTAACTTCTGGGTTCATTCTGGTTTGGGGTTTTTTAGGAGGAAGACCACATTTCTCTTCTTAGCCAGCCTTCTTCATCCCAGTAGAATATATAATGTCATTCATTACTTGGGGGTAGTAAGAATGGAGAATTGGTGCTGTCAAAGAACAGGAAGGAGCTCTGAAGATGCAGGTAAGAGCTGCTTTGGTGTTAAAATCCTGGTAAGGTTTCTTGATGGTGCCTTGTTGAATTCCAAGTCACTGAGATTGTCCCCTTTTATGTTTTTGACCTGTTTCGTTCCAGTCCCGCCACGTAACCTGAGGATTGAATCCCAGAAGGACACTGCGGTGGAAGGAGAGGAGATTGAGCTCAATTGCACGTCCATGGCCAGCCGGCCGGCCACGATGATCAAATGGTTCAAAGGCAGCAAGGAGCTCTTTGGTAGATCCACCCTCTCCTCCCCCTATCAGCTTAATGGTGTAGATTTAGAGGTGCCGTGGGAGGATGAGGATGAGAGGTGATCTGATCTCAGATGTGGAGACCAGGCCTGGTGTGGCTTCTGCTGGTCACCTTGGTTCTATTCTCCAGAGAATACAGGACTGACTCCTATTATGAGCTTCGTACCTGAGAGCCAACAATCAAAATACCTGAGGGCAAGCTCAGAACCTGAACTTAGGCAGCTCTCCCAATATGTTCTTGAACCACTAATTCAACCCGATGCAGAACCAGCAGAAAGTTCTTCCTAGGACAAAAGACAGGGTGCCGATGTGTCTGTCGGCTTCACTAGAGACCCCTTGACCCCTGGCAGAGGACACCCCATTCCTTGCGCTCTGACCCATCTCCTGCTGAAGCCCTGGGCCACATTTGCCGTTTCTTATAGATGGACCGCCAGCCCTGGGAAGCGAAGTACAATCTTTGCCATCACCTGGTCCTTCAGAGTTTGATTCCCTCACATTTTACTTGTTCGCATTGTCTTCCATCCCATTCTTCTTAGTCAAGAGAAGACTTCCCAAATGTTTCAGCTGTGTAACTGGGCCATGATTACCATGCCTTGCTTCAAAGGCCTGGCTATCTCAGTGGGGCACCTTACCCTTCCTGCCAGCATTGTAGTTGAGAAGAGCCACTTCACCCCTGAAGCGAGGTCTTCACCACGAGACTGGCACCCAGGACCAGGCAGATGCTCCTGTGCCCATCAAGCAAAACACGCTCTGACGTCCAGGGAAACATCTACTGAACGTGGCCTTCCCCGGTCTCCCCCTTAAATCTTTACCAAGTGAGCGTAGCAGCCCGTGGTTGTAATGCAAGGGGTGTAAATTTCCTAAGTAGACTTTTCTGTTGATTTTGCCTGCTGAGACGATGCGACAGCCCCTTCCAGACCAGGAAGCTCTAAGGCAACCGGGGGCACTTCCCACACCCCTCCCTTCATCGCAGCCCTCCTGGTGTTCTGCCCTTCTCCTTCCCCTTCCTTTTGGCAGGGAGCCCTGTGGGATGTCTCCGTTTCCACCCGCTGCCACCACATTTTTCTGGTCTTCAATAGTACCCGTGCTTAAATATTTTAATTACTACTTTTAATTATGTAAATCCATGGAGTCACTTTCCCTCTTAATTATTGATGATGGCTTTTGGCAGTGGCATCAGAGGAAGAGGGTAGAGGATTTTTGGCTCCGTTGACTTGAGTGTTTGGAAGACATCCTGGAATCCTAATCCTGGCGGTTGAGGGTTGTAGATCTTATGTTTAATAACATGAGGCGAAGGTGGGGTCCCCCTTGCCTTTGAATCCAGGAGCCAGGAAGAGCTGGTAGGGGAGCTTCATGACCTCGGAATCCAGCCTTTTCCCTTCATTCAAGTCTCCACTCAGGCAGGTGGTCAAAAGGCTTCCATGGGAGTCGGGTCTACCCCATGGCAACTGTTTTACAGCTCTACATCCTTGGGATGTGCCAGAATGGGTGTCAGCACAAGATGTGGAAGGTCAGGAGATGTTCTGTGGCTTGAGGGCTCCAGAGACAGAAGGAACACATGCCCCAGGGGCATTATTTTTCCCCCAAAATTGCAAACCTGTGAGCAACTCCAGGGTAGTTGTGAGATCCAATTAGGTTGCAGAGGAGCACAGCAGGCAGTGAGGTGATCATGTGTGATCCTTCGTGGCTGACCTTCTCTCTTGTCTCCCTGGTCTCTCCTGTCCTGCAGGCAAAACAGAAGTGGAGCAGTGGTCAGACATGTACACGGTGACCAGCCAGCTCTTACTGAAGGTCAAGCGGGAGGATGATGGGGTCCCAGTTGTCTGTCAGGTAGACCATCCTGCCGTTAAAGACTTGCAGACCAAGTACTACCTTGATGTAATGTGTGAGTACCAAGATCACAAGCTCTTCACTCTATGCCTGTTTACGTCTGGCTTTCTGAAATTGGATATTTGGAGCATTCAATGTTACCTTAAAGCTTTTCCTGCACCTTCTTTTATGTCTCTTTTGAAAAGGTTCTGCTGTTCACCCTTGGACAAACCACACATATCTGCCTGTCATTTTAGTGCAGACATCTGACTTTCATGAGCTGGTGCCTTCCAGATAATTTGGGACTACACTTTCCACAAATCCCAGCAATAGGTCCACATTGGCTAGAATCTATGGGAGGTTCAGTCCAGCAACATCTGGAGGATGTCAGCTTAAGTAAATTCAGAGGTTCATCTTAGTTATGGATTTCCACAAGCCCCAAAATCCTGAACTAACTTTGGAGTACGTGTTGAAGAGGAGTCGTCCTGCAGTAGAGGTCCTCCAGCTGTGTTGGAATGTGATGCCTGTGTCTTCTGGCCATTGTGTCTTCTCAGTTCCTCATTATATCTCAAGTTAACAGTTTTTGCCTTGGGCTCCACTAAAGTTCTGTGTTGAATGAGCTCCGGAGGTTCAGTTCCCATCTTAACAGTGGCCATCAGCCTTTGAGCTGGCCATTCTGGGCCACTTCAGAGATCAAGCAGCCACGAGTTCAGGTTCACCAACAAATTACATTGCAATATCAGCAGCAGCCCTTCCAGAGACCCTGTCAGCATTGGCATGGCCCCTTGGGGGTCCACGCTTCTCCAACCAACTGCTTTCCCCCTTGATGCTGTTTCCCCCCAAAATCTTTGGCTACCACTATTGTTTGGTGCTGAAATGCTGCACAACCACATATCCTATAAATATGGTCATTAGAGGATAACTTTCCATAAATCCACAAAGTTAAATTTCTGGCTTGGCACTAAACTGTGGCTTCCTCTTTTAGGCAGCTAGAGGGCCAGAGGGTGGCATAAAAGATCTGGGCCCTGCCCATGGCTCCTTTTGCTGCTTGCCTTGAAATATTGCCCAGGACTGTAGCAGCCGTGAGCGGCATCCCGGGGGTTGGCATGCGCCCCATCCTGTCCAAATGCCATTCAGATGCAGTGCCATACGAAGCATGGGAGGATTTGTGGCTTAAGCAGCCACTCTCATCACAGAGCCAGGACTACAGCAGGGCGATACCTGCCTTTTGTGTTTGCAACTCAACCGTAACGTTACACAAAGAACCCTCCCCCATGTTAATTTATTTCTTCTGCTTCATTATGTTGTTCCATTATGAGCATTTTGCTTACAATTTTCATATCACCCAAAAGTGTTGGGGAAGGAACATCCCTATAATGGGAAAACAAAAAAACCCATCAGATATTACCTAAATTGGCAGGTTGTGGCAGCCTAGTCACTGTGCTAATGTGTAATTCATTTACGCAAACATTCTGTCCATTAGCATTTCTGGTAGAGCCCCATTAGCTTTAATAATGTATTAGCACCTTTGCTAGGTCTGATCGGAGGAGCTTTTCCAGGTACTTACGTACAGGTGTCACTACTCATAGTGCAGCTTCCTTGGAAAATGGTCAGGAGCTCCATCCTTCCAGCACCAGGGAGAACCGTGCAGGAGAACTCCAGGGGTCTCATCTCAGAGAGTAATAAGCAAAAGTGTCATGGCCATGCACTCATCAGAACATTTCTGGGGTCCAAGGGGTCTCAGATTAGTTCTGTCAGTGGAGAAAGTGTGGTATCCAAAGGGTGTCGTATCTTCTGTCTAATTGTGCCTCTCTCTTGGCATCCTGATGCCACAGCAGCTTAGAGAGAAGCAGACTCCACTTGTCTGTTGCTTGAAGTCCAGTTTATTTCACCCCCTGGCAGCTGCTCAGAAAAATAACATTTTGGAAGCCCCAGGCTCAATGACTGCCCATTCTCAGAGGCTTGTTGGGGTCTGGCATTTGCAGTCAGAGCCTAGAGCTGGGCTCACTGTTACCACTTCATACCTGTTAGGTGACCAGCCTGTTGTTGCCATGCATGGTGAGCTCAAACTGCCCATCCAGGAGGGTCTTAACGTTGGACTGCAGGGCTGCATCCAAACTTCTGCTCCCCAATTGGCAGCTGGAGAGAGAGACCTGGTGGAAGAGAAGACAGAAGGCCCTGGATCTCGCTTCTCCTGTCTGGCTGATCCAGCCACCCTCTTTCCCTGAACCAATGAATGCACCGTCACAGCCCGTTATTTTTTTCACTTGGGCATACTTAGTAGAAGCTAGAAGTCAGAAGGTAGCAGCTTGTAATAAAAAGGAAGGCATTAGTAGGTGAGATTCAAATTATCTGTGGAGCTTTTTTCAAGGCTGTGAGCTAATTCGTGTTTGCTCAAAGGGTTGAATAGACAGCGGCGTATTAGCATTAGCTCAGAAATGGAAGGAAGAGTGAAAAGGAGAACGAAGTCTTCGAGAATAGTTGCAAGGAAGATGTGGCTTGCGTTTGGGAGCCCGCCACCTTGATTAAAGGATTCTGGACAAGTTCTTCAAAGGAGAACATTAGCTGGGAATCCACGTAAAGCCATAGCAGAAGGTTTGATGTGAGAATGAGCAAAAGGCAACTTTTCACGCATGAACGAAGAATACCGGAAGCTTCCTGGGTGATTAGCTACAATGTGGTGAACTGTGATTTGCATAAACACCATTGCCACAAATCCCAGTAAGATGGCTTCTGGCATATAACAACTGGAATCTCTCCTCATGTCTAGAAGAAGTGTGATCAGGCTAGTCTTGGGCTCATGTCTAGGCATATAGGAAGCCTCTGTTGGGCCAAAGAATATTCCTCCATGGAGCCTGCATTGTCTCTCTTCTGCCCTGCAGCTATAAAGGTGTTTGAATGAATAGGGATGATGAGCTCGTGGCTTCTCCCACCACTTCTGGCTAAGAGTTGCTGGAATATTGGGGTGATGAGGACAATAATCAAACCAGGCGGCAAAGTGAGAAGTATTTTGGACAACAAGCAAGGTTTACGGTTCCTCTTCCTCATAGTTAATATTTTGAAGTTTGGTGCAAGTTGTTAAAGGTATTTGTAACTCATACACACAAGAGGGGAAAGAAGGGAGGTTTTAAATTAAGTGCAGAGATCTTTCAGGCAGGAAACTACACTTTGCATCTGGCAGAGCCCTTTTCATACGATAGCATTTCTAAGAGTTTGGTCCAAGGCATGAGTGGCTTCATTGGAAGTAACCTTACTGCTTTACAAATTCAAAAATTCATCATGCAGGACTTCTGGATGAGAAATTTGGTCTGTCGAAGAAAAGGATTAGAGTGCAAGAGCTACAACTAAATATGGTTCCCAAACTCTCCTCTTCATGTTGTTGCCATTCATGAGGGTCTGAAACTGACCTGCTTCAGATGTTCCTAAACCAAAATGTTTCCATGAGGAGGTCAAGTATCAATGTGTGGATTCTGTGGCATTTGGGGATCTGCTGTCCTAACCCCAGAAGCGCTTCAGGAGGGAGGGAACAGTTTTGGGCTTCCCCTTGTCCTTCAGGAGTCTCCAGAGGACCAACTAGGCTGAAGCATTAGATATCTTGCTTGATTTAGACGTTGAGGGCCACAAACTCTTTTCTTCCTTTAACACCCATCAGAGAATTTCATTAACATGTCAAGGGGCAAAATTACTGTGGCACGGCTGACTTTACACTTCTCACCAGCCAAGCCATCATTCTGTGAAGTTCATCCAAGGTAGAGATAAAGGGCTTTTCAGAAGTTGGGGAAAACTTTGGCAAGTTGCAAAGTATTGTAAGTGCAGGGGAGCTGAACGTTCTGTACCAGGTAGCTGGGCCTGGTAGCTACCTGAAAGCTAGATCCCCAAAGAGAGGTGGGTAAGATGATCAAGAAATGTCCGTGATAAAAATGTAGAGATAAATCTTGTTGTTTTTTTTTAAGTACAACACTCCGGTTGCCAAGATGTTTGCAAACCAATGCCTTCCTCCCTTTCAATTAGTCTGGATAAGGAGGATTTGAGAATCTTGCTTTGGGGGTTTTTAGCTGCTGGTGTAGGGCTTGACCACAGGCCATTTCGAAGTGCATTGGTTGACTTGCGTACGTTCACAGTTGAGGAGGAGGTGATGGTGTGCAAATTCACTCCTAAAAACAGAAATGGAGCTTTGAAGCCGATGAAGACATCATTGAGGTCTTGAGCTAAAGAAGCAAAGGGGAGGGAGGGGCTGCCTTCCTGCCTGTGTTTGATGTGCCGGTGTCTCCCCTGTGTTTCCCCTCCTTGGGTGAAGCCATGTTGAGGGGGAGGCAGCCAAGCCTCAAAGCCACAGGAGAAGAAAGGCAGAAGAGAGCCATAATTAATTGAACCCAGATATTTGTAATGCCTGCTTGTATGCTTAGGAAAACATACAGCCAGGGAAACCGCTGTAACCTCTGCTGTTTGTTTATACCAAGAGAATACCCAGTGCCCAATTATGTCTAACAAAGAAAGGAAGACGCCAACCAGTGTAGGCGCCTCGTGTTTCTCTTAATCAGAATGCTTCTGGTGAGTGCAGATATTAATTGCACCAGTACGCAGTGAAGTGATTAACTTCAATATAATTTATCATCTGGAGATTTCTGAACATAAATAAATGAGCTGTTTCATTCGGCGAGGTGTTGACCCTTTCAGAATATCTGATTTCAAGGGGGTCCTATATTAGTAGTACCGTTATTGTAAATATGAAAGCTCCCCCTCCCCCAATCAACTGACTATCGTTATCTGATTTTTCTGGAGCATTAGCCTCTCTTGTTTGTGACATTTCCCAGTTGGGTGCTCGTTTGCGAGCTCATTAATAAGCCTTTCTCAAAGGAATTTGGTGGGAAGCAAAGAGCGAAGGCTGGAGTAGTGCAGGGCTCCCATGCCTGGCAAGGGGGCAATTGAGTGGGGGGTGAGGTGGGAAGAGACACACCTGATCCTGAGCCCAAAGGCCTGGGATCTTAGAGCAGGGGTCTCCAGCCTTGGCAACTTTAAGACTTGTGGACTTCAACTCCCAGAATTCCTCAGCCAGCAAAGCTGGTTGAGAAATTCTAGGAGTTGAAGTC